>LGSN01000334.1:0-37134 GCA_001314375.1 Phytophthora podocarpi | reverse complement strand
AAGTGAATGGTTTGGGGCTTCTATTGGTGGATTTAATAGCCAATACGCATCTGCCACCTGTCTGCAAATAGACACACGATGCGTTTGTGGCTGCCAGGCGCTACAGAGCCTGATCCGTCGCCGACACACGGCCCAACGCTTTCATTCTTCAATTTTTCTAAGCTACTGCGCAGACCTCCGGTGTCAATCCTCGTACGGGCCTGTACAGCCCGTACCCCTCCCCCCCAGGCTACTGGTGCTGCGTCGTGCTGCGTGCTACTGCTGTGTGTTGTACTGTGTGCAGCATGCATGCAGTTTGTTTGTTTGCTTATTGCTATGTCGAATGTAATAAATGCATTTGAATTCACTACTGCGCGTCTGTCTTATACGTAGCCTACAACAGCGAGTATGTCTTGCGTGTCAACAAGTGCAGGGTCAACGATGCTTCCGATGGTGAGGAGGCGCTTGTAGGCGACGATGCGTTCGTCCAAGGCCCCGGACTTGTGCAGTGGACGCAATGAGCGCAGGACGCTACCTGCTCCCTTCGCGTTGACGCCCCGGGCCTTCAGGAATGTGAGCACAGCGGCTTCTGCGCGGCGACCGGCGTTGGGGGCTTGATCCTTGTAGTCCTCCGCGGTGGCGTCGAGAACGAAGCCTCCGTCGAAGAACAGCTTCATGAAGGCGACGATGTGGCGGGACTCGGATTTCTTCTGGCGGTCCGCAGAGTCCCAGACGCGCGGCACACGCGTGTACCATTCGTACCACGCTGATGAATGGTTTGTAGCTTGCTTCTTCCTGCGCTTGAGTTTTGGTTCTTGATCTGACGTGTCTTGTACTTGCCGCGCTTCAGTGTTTGCTTGTATCTCTGTAGGCTTCAATAGGGCAGCCTCGACGATTGTCAGACGGGCAGCCAGCGTGCGGTTCATCGCGATAAGCTCTTCAATGATAGCGTATTGGTGACAATCCTGGCATTTCTTGCTCTCGTCTTGTTCTGGCTTGCGTTGTTTGTCAGGCCGATATGTCAAGGTGTTCAGTGCTGCGGACCATGCCAGCATGTCGGTACGAGCGACTCCTGCAGCGTCCAAGCACTCTTCGACGCGCGTNCCCAGGCACCCCTGTCGAAGATCCACTGCGCCGCCAGCTTCTCGTCCCCGTTCGCGTGCTGAGCGCCTCTTCGTCGAAAGGAGTGCGACGTCAGGTCTCCTGTCGTGCCCGCTGGATCCGCTAAGTGCTTCAGGAGGCGGTTCACGTATGTGTGGACTCCATCGTCGTCCCGCTCGGACTCCGTCGATCGACGAGGTGGGCGTGTAGAAGCCGGTGGCACCGATCTTGGGTCGTGGGCAAGGGGAGATGCGACAGCACTTGCGGCGGAAGCACATGCTTTGAGGCGGAGTCGGCGGTCGCGGACGAGCTTGGCGTTGCCAGGGCTACATTCAGCGTGGTTCCGCCTCCAGCAAATCAAACGGCGGTGCACCCGGATCAAGGTCGCCAGCTTCGGCGGGCACGAGCTCAGGGAGCTGGCTCAGTATGGAGCCACATGGAGCGTCCTGCGGAGCAACGCCACAGCCAACGCGTGGAGCGGACAAGTAAGGAAGTCGTTCTTGTCAGGGACGAGGGTGAGCCCTTGCTCCTCGGCAGTCTTCACGCGCAGCAGGCGCAGGTAGAAGACGCTGTCAGCTGACACTGACACNCTTTAGGAGCAGTAACTCAGTAGGCACCCGTAAGTGGGGATACAGATCAAACAGCCAAAGTTTAACATTTCTATAATACGAAATTGCTGTGATGCGCGCAAGCTTACCTTTCTTAATTTCATTAGTGGCCAGATAAAACCCAAACCGGTTCATTGTCGTGGCCAATCGCTTGCCGGTTGTGGCAGCTTGAATACTAGCTTGCACATACTCCATGCTCACACGCTCCTCTTCCAGCATGCGCTTGATAGCGCCTACCGCAGTAGTGCGGGCTTTCTGCCTGTTCGTTGGCACGAACGACGCAAGGCACATGACTCGTCTGCTTTCAATAATAACGAACTATCGTAGCTACCAATCCATTCAGTCCTAGGATAATGCAGTCTACACTAGGATAATGTCTAAAACGCGGAATCGCCAAAATCTACCAACAATATTTTAGTTACTTGACCTATTCATATTTCCTTCAGGATCCGACAAATATTTGTCGGAAAATGTCGGAACTGTTAACCTACCCATAGTCAACACAACTGGCTAATACGTCCGATTCGAAGGGATATGATTGGGTCATTTGTCAATTTGAATGACTTGACAATAATCCTGCACAGCTATCTGTCGGAAAAACCACGATATACATCCTTAACTCTTGTAATAAATTTCAGAGAATAATCAGATACTCGTATTTGGTTGGACAAAATTACGTCCAATCAAGAATGAATACAGTTTCACCCAATCAAAGCACGCCACATCAAATTTCCGCCAATAAAACCATTAACGTCGTCCATTGGTCGTAAAACAGGTTCGTCATGTAAGTAATCGGCAAAGCCAAACAACGCTTCATCCCCGTGTCTCCTGCTTTTGTCAGCGTGTTGCTCCAGTCCCGACTCCGCGGGGATCAGCAGGAGGGCCCCCTCGAGTACAGCGACTGACAGACAACAACGATGCAGAAGGAGGAGGCCAAGATGTCGCGCTCGCTGCCCGGCGGCTGGCTGGAGAGCGGCCACGGAGCTGTGGTGGTATTTGTCAAGGACTTTCGGGACCCGCTGGAGCGCCGCAAGAAGCTCATGTTGCGTCCGTGGGCCACCATCAAGGACGTCAAGGACCAGCTACAGGTAGTGTTCAACGTGCCGTCCAACGCACAAAAGATCTTCTACCAGGGGCGAGAGCTCAAGAATGCGCACAATTTGCAGCAGTGTGGCATCTACCAGGATAATATCGTGGTTGACTTCGTGGCACGAAGGCCGCAAAACCTCGCGATGGCTTACACACGAGAGTGCGACGACGAGCTCGGCAGCAATGCGAGCAGCGGCAGGAATAGCGGTGAAGGTGGCGGTGTGAAAAACGCAGCATCTTGCCGAGTGAATGGCAAGACTTTGCAGAATTTGCGGCCGGAGCAGATGCCCGTCGTGAATATCCACCCGTACGGCGCGCATCTGCTGCCAGTGACTCTCATGAAGATTATGCACCAGGTATGCCCCAGTTGTACGGCTGTGTTGTGTTAATTATTGTGCTCGGGTGGTGATTTATGTGCGATCTGTGTATGAATTTGGTTTGTGAAGGCGTTACAAGGGCTTGCTTTGGGCCTTGCACCAGTGCTGGCAATGGATGGTACCGGCGGCACGTATTTCTTTAAGGATCCATCCCACCGCAATGTGGGCTGCTTCAAGCCCCAAGACGAGGAGCCGTTTGGGCCTAACAATCCACGCGGATTGGTGGGACAATTGGGTCAGGTGCGTTGCGATTAAATTCAACTGCGATAACCTGCTGGCTTCTTTGTTGCTAACCATGACATCATTTCGTTATGGCTCGTCTAATAGAGCGGACTTCGTCGGGGGATTCTCTCTGGAGAAGCTTGCGAACGTGAGCTTGCCGCGTATATACTGGACAAGGTATCAGCACCACTGAGTTTCAGACGAAAATATTTTATTGTGGACAAGTGTGTCAAGGCTGCACTGCCTTCCTGGCGTCCTACGCATGGAACACAAATATTAACTGTGTTCTTTTTTTCACCGACATATAGGATCACTTTGCCGGAGTCCCAGCTACGTCTCTCATAGAGTCACGACATCCTGTATTTAACTACACGGGCAGTGCGGGCGCCTTGCATTTCAAAATAGGGTCGCTGCAGGAATTTGTACGACACGATGATGTGGTGAGTGATCTGGCACCAAACCAATTTTCGACCCATCAAGTCCACAAGATCGTGCTCCTAGACATGCGGCTTCTGAACACGGACCGCAACGACGCAAATATTCTCGTGCGCAAGCGGCGGTCACCAACTACAGGCCATGCAGAGTATGAATTGATACCGATTGACCACGGTTACTGCTTACCGCAGTTCTTGGAGATCGGTTGGTGCGATTGGTGCTGGTACAACTGGCCGCAGCTTCAGAAACCACTGAGCGCAGAGGACCGAGCATATGTTCTATCATTATCAGCTCAAGAGGACGCAGATCGATTAGCGAAAAGAATCCCGTTGCGACGCGCGTGTCGGCGTAACATGATCATCGCTAGTATGGTGATGCAGAAGGGCGTACGTGCAGACCTAGTATTGTTCGAGATTGCTCGGATCATGTGTCGTGAAGACCTGGACGCTCCTTCCACATTAGAGCACTTGTGCATCGAGGCGTTCCACCAGCTGCAGGTTGTCAAGCAGCGCAAGCAGAGCGAAGCGCTATATTACCACGCCCACATGCAACCAACCATCACGCCGGTTATCAAGGCAAGTGAATCAGTTGTTGCAGAAGGAGGGCAAGGAACTGCTCCAATAGCTATACCGTCATCTCCGCAAGCAGCGTTCCGGAATTTGCGAGTGTCGATTGATCCTCCGTCACTCCGAGATACGTTTTCCTTTGGCCGCTCCCCTGTTGCTAGTGGTGCACAATCTCCACCTGGCTTCTGGGCAAGCTATGCTCCGTTTAGCTCGGATGAAGACGAAGACGATGATACTCGAGACTGCCCGAAGTTTCTTCCGCCCAATGGGGTAGGGAGGCATTCTGAAGCCAATGGAAGCGAGAAGCCGCGGCTTTCGCTCAATTGGGACGAGATGGCATCACATGCTCTCTCGAACGCTGTCCAGCACGTGGGGGTCGGATACACCGGATCAATCGCTACGCCCATGAGTGCTCCTTCCAACGGCCACAAAGGTTCGATCGAGCATAACGGTGCTCGATCTCCCACATCTTCCTTCATCGGCGCTGAAGACGACAAGGATGAGTTTGAAATCTTAAATGATGCACTGGATGATGACGTGCAAGATGAAAATCTCTTCCTTAGCATCTTGGGCCGATTGCTTGACGAAAAAATTGAGACAGCCAAAAGACGGCAATTAGAAGAACAGAAGCGGAAGCAGCATGCAGAATGTCATAGCTGCAGCAGGGCTGCGGGCAGCAGCACGATCCCAGTCCGGGACTAACAACAGAAACATTCACTGCTATTTTCGAGCTCCCCTGCCGTGCTTGAGTGCATCTGCCTACACCTGGCTTTTCCAGTGATGCAACGAGAGTAGATGCAGCTACTCGTGTCGTGTTGCCGCATTGAAGCAAGGTTTCCCATCACCAGTAAAGACTTGCGAGTCCTTTCGGTCGTCTGCACAGGCGTCAATAGGCTCTGGGAGACCATGTGCGGCAAAAAATCGCGTCCACTCCTCGTGGTTAATGAGCAATGCACTGCGAAGGAACACGAGTAGCTGCTGCACTTGCAGCATTTCCAGATCATCGTGATGCAGGTGTAGTATGACCTGGAAAAGTTGTGTCGACTGAAACGCGCATCCATCATTGGTGAATCGGCGCACTGCTTGAACGATAAAATGCTCTGCGGGATGTAGAGGCACCAGACCCCCAGAATTGGAGTTTGCGTTAGAACCGTTGGCACCTTCTCGGGCAAGCAGACGACATAGCATTTCTGGATACCAATCTGCTGTCTTAGACACCACTGCGAGCACTTGTTGTCCACGGTGACGCTCAGAGCGTTCACGCATTCGCTTTAGGTCCTCAACAGCATCACTGCGCACATGCAGGCTACGGAACTTGCCGGCAAGACACTCATATCGATCTTGCTCAAGCATTTCTAATGCAGTGGCCAGCTGTGCCGATTGCTGGCATTTAGCAGCCTCCAAATCGTCCAGTGCTGTTTGCAGCTTTTCGATGCTGTGAAGGGGAACCACTGAAGGTGCGGACGACAGAGAAGCAGTAGTCATGGCGAACGGCGAGGATGCACCCTTGCTGGCGGCAACCGGTGGCACAGCTGCAGCGGTTTCTAGTATGCCGCCATCACTACTCTCCCCCACTGTAATAAGCGTCCCAGCGGTAGGTGAAATGGAATTCCGAGCTGATGCTAACGATGCACGGCTGGATCGCGCTGCACTTGCTCTCGTTCTATGAGGAAGCAAACTTGCTTTGATGTTGCTGGAAGCTCGCAAAGGTCTCAAAGGTTGCTTTTCATCCCGTGTTCGAATTCGGAACTCCACCAGCGACGGCAGACGGCTGTGCGGGGAGCGCTGTAGCTGTCTGGTTGTGTATGGCAGGTACCAATTGCCTCGACCATCTTCACCTTCAGTACAGCCTAGAGCGGTATCTTCATCTCGACTGAAACGCGTTGTGTGCCTCCAAGGACTGGTTCTACCTGTCGCTTCTCCGCCACTTCCATATTTCATTACTGGCTGGGGTGTCTTCGTTCTTGCACGAAGATACTGCTCGTGGAGCTCGTGGAGCCCGTGAAAAGCAGACGGAGACAGTTTTTGTAAGAAGTTTGTCCCATTGCGTGTGGAGCGCAGCCGACTCGTGCCTTCATCGATGGCTTCGCGTAGGAGCTGGAGAGATGTATCGCTGCGTCGAGTAGTTTGGTAATATTGTTGCTGCCCACCTCCCGCGAATTCTTGCTCTTGGTCCTGGCGTCGATGAAGCCTGCGGAATCTTTCGGGCGAGAACCCACTTACATTGGCTTGGAGGCGATGCGCGAGTTTCATTTGTCGGTCATCCAGGGGCGAGTTGCGGCTACCGGTAGTCAGCGAACTTACAAACTGGTCCACGAGTGTCGTAATCGATGCTCTCGCGCTGCTAGTGGGCGTACAGGACGAAGGCTCACGCAGCTCTTTAGCCTTTTCCGACCCTGAGCTGTTTCCTTCCCCTCCAGCACTACTACTGGAGGCCCCTGCGCCCTCTAGTGCGCGGACGCGGTGCGCATTCTGCATCATGGGACTAACTCTGTAGACGAGTTGCGGCGAGAAATTAAAGTTGAGTTCGGGGCGACCCAGCGGGCGGTACGGCTCGCCATGCGGACTGCTCCACCCTCGCTGGTCTACTTCGCTACCCGAGGCGCTTCTACCTGCCCCGAAAGGCGGCGGAGGTGTCGGCAGCGTGATGTGGAATCGAGTGCGCGAGACAACGGCGCGCTCCACTCGCGGTGTTGTCTCGCGAGGCCGGGGATGCTGCGGTGTCTGCGCGGTCGGAGACAGGGAGTTCGACGTATCATCCTCTGCTTCTGTTGCGTCGCCGTCGGTCGTCCGCGCAGACTTCAGAGCCGAGGGCCGTGGTGTCATGAAGATCCTATTTTCAACTTCAACACGAGCGCATCTAAATTACAGTACTGTAGAGTACTCAAACTAATGTGTCCCCATTGTACGGGCATCAGAATCCGAAATGGAGACCACCACAATGGCGGCGTAGGTGGCGGGCGACAAGGAGAGAGAGGAGAAAGAAGATTGTCAGACTAGCAACGAACACCACCAGACCAAACGACAACTCAAGCATGCAACCTTCAACCCACGACAACTCGCTAGACCTGTGGGCCTGCGCGCGGACACCCGAGGCGACGCCGACTCTAGCGCGGCTACTGCGAGACGCGGCGCCCCCCGACGATCGCAACGATTTGGGCGAGACGGCGCTGCACGTGGCGGCAGCTCGCGGCAACGATGACGCAGTGCAACTGCTGCTTCGCTACAGGGCGAGTCTACTGGTCGCGGACTGGGTGCGTAGAGAGCAGCGCCTGGCTACTTGAAGAGACGCCGGCCGGACTGACCTGTTGTGCGTGGGTCGGATGCTGCTGATCAGGAGTCTGGATGGACGCCATTGCACCGCAGTTTATATCACCAGCATTTATCCAGTGAGTGTGTTGCTCGGGCTCTCTATCTGCAGTGTCAGTTAGTTACCTGCGTTGACACGCTGCGTCTCGTGCTACCTGTTTGTTGTCTGTCCAAAGCGTCGCTGCTGCTCCTGCGTCACGCCCAGACGCGCTTCGGCAAGAAGTTTTTGCGGAAATATCTGCACGAAACACGGGACCATGCCCAGCAGAGCCCCATGCAACTGCTGTCTACGAGACTGCACAGAGAAGAGCTCAGAAACGCCGCAGAGGCGTGTGAAGGTGGACTTGTCTACACTTTCGGAAAGAGAGACTACCAGGTGCTGAAAGATTTCTTGTTTTGTCCACGATGCTGCGAGATGCTGACCGCTCCTGCTTCTGTGTTTGTGACAACCTTTAGCTGGGCTATCATTTGCCAAATGCAGATGTACAGGTGACTCCGCGGCTCGTGGAGCTCCCTGCGAACTCGCCAATCATTCAACTAAGTGCCAGCAAGTACCACACCATTGCGCTCAATGCAGCGGGCGAGTGCTTTGTGTGGGGATTTGGCAAAGGCGGCCGTCTTGGTACCGGAAACGAGTTCGAGTAAGTGAGCTGTCAGTAGAACCGTTCGCCGAATGTGTCGCTCACATTGTTTTCTTCTGTGCTGAAAGCCGTATTGAACCCACACGACTAGCATCGCTGGAGACCACACCAATGAAGAAGGTCGTTGCGGGTGAGAATCATACGATGGCACTCTCTCGGACTGGCCAAGTCTTCTCATGGGGATCCAACAGCTTTGGTCAGCTTGGGCACCCAGGAAAATCGAGTTCTTCGCAGAGTCGCCTTACACCCAAGCGTGTTGATGCCTTTCGACTTCATGTGGTGGCAGACATTGCAGCGTCAGGGTGCCATTCTGCTGCTATTGATGCTGACGACGGTGCTGTATACACCTGGGGTAGCAACCGTCGGGGTCAACTCGGGCGCAAAGAAGGTTGCGGCACAGATCAGGCTGATGCTAATCCACGTAGTGTTGATGCGCTGCGTCTGCGACACCCTTTGTGCGTTGTGTATGGCGACTACGAGTCCATGCGAGCAGAAAAACTAGCACTCTCGGATTGGCACACATGCGTAGTTCTGCGCTGCTCTCACAATGGTCGCAGTCTCGGTCAGGTATGGCAATTCGGCTACGGTTCATACCGTCCTAGTCGCGTGAACTTTCCGTCTGCCATCTCTACGAATGGGGCCGTTATGTGCGATACATGGGTGCCCACATGTAAGCAGCGCGGCATGGACATCGTGGAAGTTTCGTGCGCCCAGAACCACTCAATCGCAATGACTGCAAGCGGTTCTGTGTTCACTTGGGGGCACAATGTACCAGCGCTCTCGCATCAACCAAGCAGCAGCTCTCACGATCGGTATGCTGGTATATCAGGGAACAATTCTTCGCCATCTCCGTCGCCCAGCGCTCCACAGAAGGTGTCTTTAAACAGTTACGGCCCTGTGGCAAGTGTTTGTGCTTCCCAGGATCATTGCGCCGTCGTCACCCAGCAAGGCGATCTCGTAACATGGGGATGCGGCCAACAGGGTGTGCTGGGCCACGGGCGTGACAACACGTGGCAACCAAGTCCCAAGCGCGTCGCTGGTGTGAAGAAAGCTGTAGCGGTAGCAGCAGGTCATCAGCACACGGCAGTGCTGGTAGCGCCCGTGCGTCCAGACTTCAACTCTGTGGTAGATATCGCTGGCAAAGATCTGGTGCCCTCGTTGGTAGAGCTAGTGGAGCGCAAGATCGCTGCGCACGTGGATGTGACAAACTGTGCGCTAGTGTGGCAGTATGCCGAGCGCTATGCTGCGCTCCGGTTGCAAAACTACTGCCTCGGATACATGCAGAATAACTGGGACGCTGTGTTGGACGTGGTGGGGCGGGATCGTATGGAGACGCTATTTGAAATCATGTTGCCGCCAACGGAAGAACTGGAGCCAGAGGAGAAAGCACTCGCTGTAGCCCCTTTCGATGCGGTTGAGAAGCATATCAAGGAAAAGAAAGCTGTCAAGCAGTCATCTGGAATCAAGAACACACGTGGAATTGGACCCACCCCGTTGTCGGCTCGGAAGAATGAGAATGCGTCCGGCAGAGATGTTGTAGAGGACCCTTCTGCCAACTCGTCGGTGACGCCCAGTAAGCCAAATGGATGCCGCAAGAGCAAGAGCAGCAAGTTCGTCCCGCTGACGTCGTTTTTGTTAAATAAGGCCGTCGCAACGCCCACACGCGACATCAGTAGCCCGTGGGGCCTTCTCCGTGCCACTTCCACACTTGTTGAAGACAAGAAGCTATCGGTGGTCCAGAGTAAGTCCGTGCCCCCTGTATCGCCAGTGTTCAACCCCAGCCCAATCGTTGCTCATGCATTCCCAGAGGCATTTCCTCTACCAGAGCATTCCCTGCGTAGGGGCAACTTGGATGGCACTGCTCAGAGACAGCGCAAAGCGAGCATCGGAAGTCACCCATCGGCAAGCCCGCGGCTTTCGTTTTCACCGATGCCGGCATCAGGCAAGCACATGGTGGGTTACGACGGTATCGAGCACGAACAAGTGACAGCATTTTCACTCGATGCGTTTCTGAAGCAACCCGCGCGTCGGGGCACTCGTGGCAAAGGCTCAACACCTGCTGCAGCGATGTGGAGCAGCTCGTCTATAGACTCGGCGGTTGCTGCTGAGCAAAAGTCTCCGCCGAAGACGCTGAAGGAGATCCAGGAAGAGGAAGAGGCGGCAGCAGCGCGCGAGCGCGAGGCGAAGGCGCGCCTTAGCGGCGGCACCGCCCCAGCACAGCGATCGGAGTCGACGGTGAACAGCTGGGGGCTATTCCGTTCTCCCGATCACATTTCGCTGGCGGATGTGCAGAAGCTGCAGGAGGAGCAAGAGTTCCTGGAGCAACAGCGCCAGATCCTGGCGGAGATTGAGCGAGAGCAAGCGGAGAAAGCCCGAGCAGCAGCAGCAGCGGCAGAGGCAACCGCCGGCGGTCGAAGCAAGCGATCGAAAGCCAAGGATAACAAAAGAGCTCCCGGGGTTAATAGACGGGGACGAAAAGCGGCCAATGCCGGCGCCAGTGGTGTCACCACTGGTGACGCCTCCGATGCAGCTGCGAGTGGCTCTGCTGGCGACAACCAAAGCAAGCAGAACAAGCAGAAGAAAGCGAAGGAGCGCAAGGCCGCAAGGAAGGCAGCGGGCGAGACGTTCGCGGTGGCCGGCAGCAGCAGCGCTCCGTCCGCCCGAGCCGTGGGCCGAGAAAAAAGCTGCTCGCCAAAACCCGACGCCGCGCAGCCTAGTAGTGCCAAGGCTAAAGGGGAAACACCGCGCGCGAAGCCGTCGCAGCCACGGCCGAGACGGAAGAGCAAGGAAGGAAGGGCCAGTGTTGTCGCGTGATTGACATGCAAGATCGCAGTTGTACCATGTACCTAACGCCAAGCCTTCGCTAGGCGAGTTGTGATTGGATGAATATATTGAACTTTGCATGGGGCAACTTCAACACCCCAAATGGTAAACCTCCTAAAGCCGAACTCTACCCAGTGGTGGGTCATCGGCTAGGGCTCATAGGGGTCACAGTGGTGACCACCACGGCCATGTGGAGCTCAACAGAGGCAAGCGGAAGCGTCTTTGGAGCGATATGAGGCAGCGCAGAGCACAACTGTAGCAGCAGGTCGCCGCAAAAGACACCCGCCGAAACCCTCTGTTTCTCGATAGGCCAACATTTATCTCGCCTGAACTACCGTTCCATACATTTTTCCATACATTTTCTACCTTTCAAAACGAATCTTCTTTTGCACTTGTCTTTGGGTCGCGCTGGCCGCCAAGGTCAAGCAAGCCACAAGCGTTTTCACAGCACTTGGCTCACCTACTGGTATCGGATAGGCACTTGGGCACGATTGAGATCACTTTGGATTTTGAAGAACTGAACCCGTGGCAGTGGGAGATGTCTCTGCTTAGCTGCTCGCGCCGGCACCGCTCAATGCTCTGGTACCGCAGCGCGCAACGAGCGGTGGCCCGTCGCCACCACCTGCACCGCCGCCAGCAACATACGAAGACTAAGTGTGCCTCTGTCCCCAGCAGAATGTTGGTCACGCCCACCACCTCCAGCGCCGTCGCAGTGCTGGCCAAGCAGGCCAAGTCCACGCAGTCGCTCGCCAAGACGACGAGCATCCGCTCGGCCAGCGCTGCGCCCGACTCCTCGTCGTCAATGGGCGCGGTAGCTGCGGCGGCGGCCGCCGCTTCTACGAGCGAGGAGAGCACAAACGCCACGACGGCGTTGACGACGCCCCAGCTGGGCCAGCACTCTGACACCCTGATGACCATGGCCACCGCGAGAGAGGCGGTTACCAGCGGCATTTCACTGGAACAAACCGCGAATCGGTCGGACCAGCCGCAGCCAGAGGAGTCGTCGTGGAGCGCTATGATCGTCGCATTGTTCGCCATGATCCAACCGGAGTGGACGAAGGAGAAGATGGATCTCGGCGAGATCTCGCTGGAGGAGATCCCTATCACGTCTGTGCCGCCGCAGGTTTCAGAAGTTCTGCCCAGCAGAGACGCCGCTCTCTTTTGGCGCTACGATATGGACAGCTATGCAGCGAATCGCAAGAACGAAGACAGGTCGCAGTACGTGTTGGACTCCATCGTACGCCCCGGCAGAAACGCCGAAATGCCCGTGTTTTTTTGTGGCTGCTACGACGGCCACGGCGGCGAAGAGGCGGTCGACTTTGTCCAGAAGAAGCTTTATGCTAACATCCGCACACACTTGACCGGAAACGACGAGCCCGTGGCGCACTCAATCATTATGGGATTTAAGGACACGGAGGAGGAGTTCAAGCGCCGCAGCCAGATCAAGTTTGAGCGTGGATCGTGGTCGTCTTGCTCGGTAGGAGCTTGCGCAGTGATGGCACTAGTCATCGAAAAGAAGTTGTACGTCGCTAGCTGTGGCGACTGCCGTGCCGTCATGGCGTATCGCGAGCCCGATGGATCCCTCAGTGTAGAGCAGATTACTTTTGACCATTCGGCAAACGAGGAGCGTGAGCAGCGTCGCCTGCGCGTGCTATACCCGGAGGACTACGACATTGTGTGCGAGATCGGACAGAAGAATTTCTACGTCAAGGGTAGACTTCAGCCTACTCGCTCCATTGGCGATACCTACATGAAGGTGAAGGACGTGAACCGCTACCCAATGCCGCGCGGTCTGCGCATCCGCGGCAGTTTCCGTCGACCCTACATATCTGGTGAGTTCATGCCTTCTACGAGATGTTGTCTAAGGAACTTCGTTCACTGACTGTGCGCTTGCTTTAATTAAATCTGCAGCCGTTCCGGACATTTTCCAGGTCGACCTAAAGGACCGCAAGCCGGAGTTCGTCGTGCTGGGATCTGATGGTCTATTCGGCGAGCTGAAGAATGAAGAGATCGTGCAGCTTGTGGGGCAGTTCCGCGAGCAGGGTGTGCAGAACGTGAGTCAATCGCTGCGTGAGGCGGTGTTGGAGCGCATCGCCGAGATCTACGGCACGACAGCGGCGGACCTGGAGAACGTCCTGCCGGGGAACCGGCGAGACTACCACGACGACATCACGATCGACGTGCTGCACTTCACTCCGCCCCGCGCAACCGCACAGGCGGAGGCGGCATGAATGATCGGTTGATGTGGATGTTGAATGTCGTCGAGTGTCGTTGCGAGCAGTAATGCGCCGACATACGCACAAGCTCCCGTGCTGCTGTGTGCGTGCCTGCGCTCCGCCGCGAATGTATTTATTGATAAAAGCCACAGACTCTGTGGCAGAGCTTTACATGTAACAACGTATGTGTACTTTATCACTGTAAGTTACAGTATCTTCGCACTTCAACTTATTCCACAAGTTGATTGGGTAAAATAGGTTGCTCTTTCCTCCAATCACTGATGCCCCTAAATTTTCTCGCCTTCGACCAATCGGGTGTTTTGAACATTCAAAAACGAACTCAAAGGCGCGAAAGTCATTAAGCGCTCGTTATAATGATGGCGACGCCTTTTGCAGCCGCACCGTCCGCCTCGCTGGTCGTCCGCCGCGAGAAGCGGAAGCGCCGGAACGCCACCTCTCAGAGGTTCGTTTCCCCCTCCTTCACGCTCGATGCATGGGGTCCAAACCTTCTGACTAAACGCTCTTTCTCTCTCTTTTTCCTGCTTGCAGCGACGCAGGGCGGAGGCCTCGGCGAGGCTTCAAGTTCAGCGATAAGAAGGATGGGGGCGCCAATGAGGGACCTGCAGAGGCCACACCGGTAGGGAAGAGGAAGCCTGGGACACCTGCCAAGGACAACACGTTCGTGTTCCGCGTACGAAAGGACGATGAGAAGGATGTTGGCAAACAGCACGCGGTGGACGCTGCCGCGGTATCAGCAGCGCTGCGAGCTAAGCAGGAGAAGGCGGCAAGGGCTGAGATGCGACGATTGGTACGCCAGAAGAAGCGTGAGGAGGCGACGCGAGAGGCGCTGAACGAGGAGGAGATGAAGCACAAGAAGCTGTCAGTCGACCAGGTCTCACTCTATCACATGGTACAGCGGCAGATCAAGCGCGAGCTCCGCAAGGTGAGGAAGGAATTTCTCACCTCAGCTGCGCGTCGGGACATTATGCAGCTCAGTGAGACCAGTCTGCAGGCCATGAAGCAGGAGCTAATTTCCTTCATGGCCGAGCACCCACCAGGAAACGTTGCGGTACGATCGATCTCCATCTCTTTCTCTTGCTTTCTGTACTGCTGTAGCTTACAATCATATGTGATCTGCAGATCAAGGTCCCGAACCCAGAAAATGCTCGAATGCGCGCAACGATCGAGACGTACGAGCAGCGAATCAAAAGGTAGGCCTGCATCATCAGTGCTGCGGGCTTCAGCAGTAGCTGACGTTTTCTGGTCTGGATGCAGCTTGGAAGATGAAGAGAAGCAGTGGCTAGAGATGAAAGCGACGCTTGAGGCTGACAGGTCGTCCGCTTTGAGCGAGGCAACGAACGATGGTAGTAGTGCAGTCCAGGAGACGAGCGCTGACCCCACCGAGGAAGAAGATAAGACAGGGGACAACCACCAGCCAGAGATGCTGCCGTGCGAACTGAAGGTCACGCAGAGCGTCGAGGCCCTCCAGCGCTCGGCGCTGCAGCATCTGGGGTCGACTACGGACCAGGTACATGATGGAGTGGCACAATTGAATTTATTATCGCGCTCGCATGAACGTTCAACTGATGCTCGTTTGTTGATCTTGTTGCAACCACGTTGCTTTATGCGCAGCTGACGCTCCTAGACGCGTCCATGTTGACTGTGAACCGGTTGATTGTGGAGGCCGAGATGAAGAAGGCGCAGCTCTTTGGTGCTTACCACGACAGCGCCTTCAGGGGCTACGGCAACGTGGCGCAGCCCAAGGAGAGTCTCCGCGCGCTGCTCGAGCTGCCAGCACGGGGGGGCGTGCCATAGCGGCGACGAGTTTTGTCTAATAATGCTAAATACTTCGAAGAACGTGAAATGCGTTGACTTGGGTTAACTACGTGTAACGTATGCGTGTATATTGGCCAATTTCAGTCAACTCTATCCGGATAGGTTCCGATGGCTTCGCTTCAACCATTCGACCCCTATTTCTGACGACATAACGAGATGGCAGCGCAATTGGCGACGACAGCTCAAGGATGATGCCGAGCTCTTTCCAGATGCCGCGCCAGATGTGAATGGCACGAATGCAGCGTCGGTAGCTGGATATTCACCGCATCGTTCGTATGTGCGACGGCGGCGGCGACAGTGACACCATGCAACCATCCACGAGAACTGCCAGCGAGCCGATTAAAACGTGAAACGTCTTGTTAAATATGACATCTATGGAGGCAGGACATGGCCCGCAACCAGCCTTCGCTGTTTGGACGAGGCTTAAATACTGGCTGTCATCTAAATCTACATGGACCAGCGCACCCTTCGACCGCGTGCGCCGGTCGCCGCCGTCGTCTGGCTCCAGGGCGGACGCACTGTCCTCCTTCGGCCTGCTGCTGTCTGTCTGAGATGTGGTTGCTGTGTTTACCGCATCTTGGCGCTGAAGGAGAAGACCTCGTTCTCCTGGATCGTGCCGAGACGTCCGAAGTGCGTCTTGCGGCTGTTGACCCAGCGGTTCGTGGCGCGGGGTGCGTGCAGTGGCAGCACGCTGGCGCCGAAGTCGTCCTTGTCCATGTCGTCCCAGCCGCGCGCCAGCTTGTACACGAGCACGAGTAGCACGGACACTACGAAGACCGTACCGGCCAGCACCATCATTTCCATCTCGTTCACGTCGCGACCGAAGGCGTTTGAGCTGCCAAAGACAACGATCATCCTGCTGGCGTCTGTTCGTTGCTGTGGAGCACTCCGTCGTCACGGGGCTGCGGATTCCTGTTATAAGAGTAGCGGTGCGCGCAGGCACCGGAACGCGGGCGGGGGATGCGGGGGACGTCGCTGCTGCTGCGCTGTTCGTCCGCTGTGGCACTCGTCGTCGTCGCCGACCCTCCGAGAGCAAATTCGCAAGTGGCAGCCGTTTGAGCAAGAAAATTGCTCGCCCAACCAACGCGGCAGCGCAGATCATACTGAAAACAAGTTGCCCCAGCCGCAAGCAAACTTGCGAGCGCGCCCTAATCACCCTCGAAAATGCGTAAACATTGAACAGACGCGCGCGCCAGAAACGGGACGGCTTCAATTCGCAGACGTCGGCAACAACGGTCTGCATCGTTTGGTCTGCCTTGGACGAGCGTTGCCTGCACTGCCTCTTCACCGTAGCACTTGCCTGCTACATATATCGACTACATGTATTGCCGAAGGAGTAGCGCCTGCCAGCGCAGAAATCTTCCACTGTGGAAGCCGATGCCGGAAGCCCGGCGCCTGCTGCCAGCGCGACTCCGAACTTATGGGCCGTTTTGCCACCAGCGACTGCTGGCCAGCTGCACTAGTAGACTGCAGCGGTGCTTTCGATCGTTGGCGACAGGTGGGCTGGTCTCCGTAGAGGAGGCTGGCCTGTGCCTTCGCAATGCGAAATCTGCATGATCCGGAGGCTCCGCAGCAGCAGCCGCAGCAGCAGCCGCAGTAGATCCAGTCGATAATAGCGAAAGGAGCAAAGCGATATACTGTACACGTACGAGCACGAGGGTTGATTCAACTTCTTCAACCGTTGAAGCCTTGAATGTGCGGCACAGGAATCAAGCAGACACAAGCGAGGCAAGGCGAGCGTGGCTCCGTGCTCCCACCACCTGGCCCCTGCTTGACCGAATGCTGTCACCGCACCTACATGGCATGTACAGCAAGCAATTGCACAGCGCTGGGAGTCTCAGCTCGAGCTCGGTCCGCCCTCAGCTCGGTGGTGATCCCAGCTGGTGTAGCGACTCAGATGTCCCAGCACATGGCCATCGTGTCGCTGGCTTGCAGTATCAAGGCGGAAGCGAGGAAAGAGCTCGGATGCCGCTGTTCGTGGGCCGGGCAGCGATTACGTTGATGGTGGCACCAATTGGCGGCAGTGCCGCGGCACCAGCGAAATTGAAGCTGCTTGGCAGGGACTCAGCTGCAGCCTGCACAGGCTTGCTTGGATTTGCCCAGCGACCGCTTCAACTCGCACCGAATAGTTGAGCTACGAATGCGCATGCAAAGATATCCTTTGGTTGGTGAGGACTCCTCACTGAGGAGGCGCTTCGCGCAGTTTGCTGGAGTGAGCAATGCTCGTGGTCGGAACGGCGCTGGACATCCGCGCGGTTTGCTTGTCTGCAGTGTCCCAGCGGCGCCGTCTGTCATCCGCCACCATTTTCGACGTTGCCTTTCCATCGGTGGCGACGGGGTCTACTGAGTGAAGTCAAGCCACCCGTGCCGACTCGGCAGCCGACCTGGTGGTGGCGCGTGTGGCGCTGATTCGGACGAGCTGATTTACACCATGCTAATTCAACCTCGCTCGGTACCACGAGTGACTCAACGGCTTCTTCTCGCCCCACACGCTTAAAGTGCAAGCTGCAGGCGTTACCACCCGCCTTGCACCAGTGACGCACGTTTGAACAAGAGAGGAGAACGTCTATTTGATAGTTTGCTTATGATCACTTTGAAACTGCGTTCACTGCCGTCGCCGCTGCTGTTCACTTCTTGTTGCCGCTCTTGGTCGCTGCCTTGCCCAGTTCATGGCACTGGCGGAACTTCTCCCACTCCTGCAGCGCCGATTACATATAGCGTTATTATAGCCGTCGCTCCTGCCCGCCTCAACTGCATCAAGCGCCCGACTTACCTCCGTGCAGGCCGAGACGCGGCCGTTGTTGAGCTTCATACAGGCTGGCAACCCACCATAACATGCGTCAGCGGAGAGCCCAGCGTCGACAACAGTCGCAAAACCAGCAAAATAACGGCAACATATAGTGGAATCAACGGCAACTCACCGTCCACGCGCAGGTAGGTTTCCTCACAGCCCGTGTTCTCCACAGCGCTCTGGTGATGCGTGTCGTCGCCAGGCCTGCACGTCAAGCACTCGTTGTTAGGCATTGTCTGGTTAGGATGCTGGTCAATTTCGTGTGCGGCTGTGATTGTGCTGCGTCCGTTATTGGCGCGTTTTTTCATCCAATCGTGTGTCCAGATTGCGCCTCTTTTCGCCCAATCCGACGAAGCACGATGTGCGACTTTTTCCGTGACGGAAGAGGCAGCCATGTCACTAGATTTTTGTATGCCGATCGCAACGTTCCGAACGATCGAAGCGAGTTTGCCACACCTACTTTACCAAGTACCGAGCTGAGCTCCCAGCGGCAAGACATCCATGGCGCAGATGCACGACGACGTCGAGTGGCTGGAAAGCGAGCTGGAGGACAGCCCGCGCTCCAACGATGACATCAGCAGCATGTTCAACAGCAGCCCCAACGCCAAGGACGCCGCCGGCCGCGGCGTGCGCTGGCCCGAGAACAGCCAGCAGATGCAGCGCCCGGCCGCCGTGTCATACGCCGGCTCCGAGGACGTGGAGGACGTCGAGGGCGACATGCGCTCGTTCTACGGCACGCAGTTCGCCCCGCAGCCCGAGGCCTCCAACTACCGCCTGCCAGCCAAGTCAGTAGGCCAGCAGCGCTTCCAAGACATGCCCATCGGGCTCGTGGCCGACCACGGCGTGGGCGCCAAGCGCGTTCTCATCCGCCGCATCCACCAGGAGTCCATGACACAGCTGGTCATGACCTGCCAGGCCGTGCTGGTGCGCGGCGCGTCGGGCAACTACTACGTGTACCACCTGGAGATCACCAGCGACTACTACAAGCAGAAATGGGTCGTGTGCAAACGCTACTCGGAGTTCTATCGCCTGCGCAAGCGACTGCTGGCGCGTCTAGCAGCGCACAAGAAGCAGCGAGGATGTTCAGTGTGTGGCGCTGTGCGCGACCAACTCAAGGACGTGGGCTTCCCGCGTCGCATCGTCATGTTCAAAGACCCCTCGGCGCTCGTGGGTCGACGGACCGCCGGCCTCGAGGAGTTCATCGTCGCTCTGTGCGAGTACCTGGCTGCCGAGCAGGAGGTGGAAGTGTGCAGTGAGATCACGTCCACGCGGTTCCTGGTCAAGGAGTTCCTGCAGTTCCCGCTCGATCACGAGCGGCAGCACGTCCGGTCCATCCGCCAGCTCAAGTACGTCGATCCGCGCGACGTCCACGTGGACTCAGACTGTTGTCCCATCTGCCTCTGCGAATGGGCCGAGCTGGACGGCAACCAGCTCGTGCTCTCGCCGTGCGGACATTTCTTCCACGAGCACTGTATTAACGAGTGGTACCGTACTCGCTTCGACTGCCCCATTTGCCGTACGATCTCGGGCGAAGAAGAGAACAACAACAGCAATTACTAGTGAAGCAGCCAGGCAGATGAAGACCGACGTGCACTTGTACCACAACCCAAGGAAAGCCTCGCGTGGCGCCGCGACGAAATATATAGCTATGCTTGAGTCGTGTTGTTGATGTTCATGGTCTACAATGCTCTATCGGGAGGATACCTCACGGTTGCGTGACAGATCAGTCTGTCTACCTACTTCTCGGGCGACGCTGTAGAGGCAAATCGCTGCACGTCGAAGCCCTTGTCTGAGAACTCGTGAAGATCGTCGCCGTCCTTGCCGATGATAACGGTGCGCGTATCAGACGTGCCCTCGTTGAAGTACTTGCGCGCAACGTCCACGAGGTCCTGGCGCTTCAACGAGAGGTACTGTTCACGGCGGCACTGGCGCATATCGTTGGTGATGCCACGCAAGAAGCTCATCCGGCCCTTCATGGACGGGGTCTTGGGAGCATCAACACTCGCGAACACCGACAGCAGCGCTTCCTGCACGTCACGGTCCGAGAATTCGCCATTAACGGTCCACCGACGGGCGCCTGCGTAGGCGTCAAGAGTCTTGAACGTGTTCGGATCGTAATGAGAGCTCATCGAAAAAGAGCCCTCGTTCTGAGAGACACCAGATCCGTAGGCTCCGCCCTGCTCACGAACTTGCTGGTGCAGGTAGCACGACGACATGATTTGCGCTAGTACAGCGAGCGGTACATGGTCCTTGTGTGCAAATGACACAGACGACTGAGTTTCCACTACAAAGTTCACGGAGACGGGGAAGGCGAAATAGTTCTTGGGCGACACGGTAGGCAACTTGAGCTCCTCGTTTGAAAGCGTCAGCGAGGCAACATCTGGCAGCGACGAAGACCCTGCAAGCGGTTGGAGAAGCTTTGACATCAGGGATTGCTCCACTTCAGAACGAAGCTTGTCCTCCGTCACAACGGAGAGGCGTAGATTCGCGGGTGAAAACACCACGCGCGCAATATCCTGCAGTACGCGGGCAATTTGACGCAGCTCGTCATCAGAGCACTGTGCCCACTTCTGGAGCTGCTCAATCTGCGTGAGACCGCTGTATAACTCGTCGTACACACCTGCAGGAGTGAGACCCACACGCGAACGTGTCCCCGCGAGGGCAGCACCCGACGACGAAATGCTGCTACTCGCGGTAGAAGCACTACTCTGCAAAATGAGACGCAGCTGGCGCAAGTTTTCTTCACTCATGAACTGCGTGTCAGTCAGCAATTCGTGCAACAGACTCAGCGTTTCGTCCACCTTGTGGGGCAGGCACATTGTGCCCAGCAGAAGTGATTGTTTGCTGGGCTCGCCGCGCACATCTGTGAGCGATGGTGCTGTCATCGCTGAGCACGACACACCGCCGCTGCAGTTTGCAATGACTGTGGAGAGCCCATCGTAAGCGTAGCGGGAGGTGCCCAGGGACCCAAACACCGTCGTAAACACGTTCATGTATCGGTGGTACGCTTGTGGCAGCGCTCCCAGGTCAAAGAGAAGGCGCAAGTACGAAAGCTCGTTGGTAGATGGCACGCGTACGAACTCCGCCGATGTCGAGTTAAGCTGTATCTTGTCGATATGGTCGAAATTGTCTTCTTCGACCCGCGGAATGTCGCCCAAGGTCAGTGTGGGCAGGCATTCCACGGGCTGTTCCTTCTCCTGATGGCGCTCGAGCTGCTCCGTAGTCTGAGCAATATGGTCTAGGTCAGCGTTGGACTGCTCAATGAGCGTAGCAGCCAGGTTCTCGCGCTCGCGGCGTTCCTGATTGCGGACGAAGTCCTCAGAAGGCAGCATAAGCATTTGCACCTCGCGCAGGTCCTCGCGCATGAGGTAGTCTCGCACATAACTCTCAAGGAATTTCGGGTCGCGAGCCATTTCGTCATTCAAGCGCACAAGTAAAGGATTTAGCTGCAGGTTTTCAATGAGGTCTCCTCCATGAGCCCACGCGGAGCTCATACCGTGCATAAGCTGCAGCCCAAAATTGCCCGTCACGTGCTTCAGACTCAACTCCAATTGGTGCAGTAGCCCGTCCACTCGTTCCTTCTCAAAGCCCTCAGCAACCACCTTTTCCAACGCGTCATGCACAGCCTTGCGAATGGCAGGCACCGTAGCTTCGCCACCTTCGATACCCTCTACACCAACGCCCCACGTAGGGTAGTACGTTGATGTGTCAAAACCTGTACCAACCGAAAAGTCCTGTGCGAGGTCGGAGTCGATCAGCGCCTTAAACAACGGAGACGCCGGTCCATTCGTAAGCAGATAGCCCACGATTCGCAACACAAAGGTCAGGAAGGGGTCCGTAGACTTCACGTCCACAAACTTGCTCATGCAAAACTTGGTGTTGGGGTCAGCAGCCTCACTGCTCATGTTGCTGCTAGGACCCTCGATAACGATCAGTTCCGAGATATCTGAGCTTGTCTTGCGCATGTTGAATCCCTCCGTGTTCACACGAGTGGCCGCCGAATCGTCACGGTAGTCAAACTTGTTGAGGATCTCCTGGTCTAGATAAGCCAGGTGGTCCGTGAGCGGCAAGTCGCCGTACGAGTAGAAGCAGCAGTTCGACGGGTGGTAGTTCTTAGTGTGGAAGGCGCGCAGATCCTCGTACGTAAGCGACGGGATGTCCTTGGGGTCGCCTCCACTCACATGTTCGTAGATGGTTCCACGCATGAGTTCCTGCTGCAGCCTCGTGCCGAAGAGGTTGTTGCAGTCCGAGAGCACTCCCTTCATCTCGTTCAGCACGACTCCCTTGTATACGAGCTCTCCCTCTCCATCCTTCTCCTCGTTGATCTCGAGCCGATGTCCCTCCTGCAAGAAGTCGAGCTTCGTCAAGTTGGGGAAGAAGGCCGCGTCCAGATACACGCTCATGAGGTTGCGCCAGTCCTTCGCGTTGGTCGTCGAGAACGGGTACATGGTGTGGTCCGCACCCGTGAGGGCGTTCATGTACGTGTTGAGGCTGCGCTTGATCATGTTGAAGAACGGGTCGCGCACCGGGAAGCGCTTGGAGCCACACAGCGCCGTGTGTTCCAGAATGTGCGCCACGCCCGTCGAGTTGCTGGACGGCGTGCGGAACATGACAGCGAACACATTGTTGGGGTCCTTGGCGTCCAGATGCAGGTACTTGGCCTTCGTGGGCTCGTGGCGCAGCTCCAAAGCGTCCACGCCGTACTCAGGCACAGTAGCCACTCGCTCTAGCGTGAAGTTGTGGTACGTTTCACCCACCTGCAGAGATTTGCAGCCGTCGCCACGCTCCAGGACCGGGACGGACGAGAAGCTGCGACTGCCGATATGGCGGAGACGCTGAGCATGCGTTCGCGCCAAAGTCGGCGACGCCGCGAGCACGTGACGCAGCATGAGGAAGCTCGGGCTTTGTTGGGTGTGGTTGATTGACAACTGAAGGTCGGACAGCTGGCGTACTTAACATCGACATATAATTTGATGTGGTGCACATACGTTGACCGGATTAATGTATTGTAGAGGGCACCTGATGCTGTCCCCGACTGGATGTGCACAATATCCTTCCTACTGTACCCGATTAGACTTGTTTCTGCACTGGTACACATGTATAGTGTACACGCTCGGATATATTTGAGTTGTAGGACACTAGATATCTATCACCCTGCTCGCGCTCCACGCGGAACCAAAACCCTTACTAGAAAGGCATGAACCCTACCGCGCTTCGCGCGGGGATCGGCTCGCTAGATTTGCCCTACCGCGCTTCGCTTGCTGGACGCAATGTTTATGTTTGTCGGAATAAATGTATACAAGGAGATGCTCCAGTCGGGAACAGCAGTCACTCTCATTGAAGACACACAACTTGCCAGTGACAAGCATCCCATTATTGCTTTGTTTGGACCTTTCCGAAGAAACAGTATCCATGTTTGCGTGCCTTCAGTCAATGCTTCACAGCCCGTGATATCTGTGTGTCCAAACGAGATCCAAGGAGACCGGATTATACTTGTTTATTTTAGACCGGATGTAGTCTTCGTCTTGGTCATCGGCGGGACAACAGAGCTACGTGAAAACCGAAACGAATGACATACGTGATGCCGCTACGTTCAGCTCTGATGCTGCCGATGCTGCTGTTGTTCCACGGCCTACTGCCATCCGCCGACGGCACCTCATCGCTGTGTGACAGCTACTGCGACGACGAAGACTCGCCAGTGTGCGGCACCAACGGCGTCACGTATCGAAACTTCTGTCTGTACATGAACGCCGTGTGCTACAACAAGACGCTGTCGCTGGCAGCTACCGATGCCTGCCCAGATTACGTGCCTGAACTTACGCAGCGCCCTCGCCTCACTGGCACCGTCACATCAACTCCAAGCACCTCCACCTATTCATGCGGCAACACCTGCAACAACGACCTCTCTCCAGTCTGTGCGTCTGACAGCACCACATACACCAACCCGTGCCAACTGAATGCAGCCAGATGCAAGGCGCTTGGCAACCTCTGGGTGCTCGACTACAAACCGTGCTCGCAGATCAACACTTCGCGGAGGACGTGTGGGCTGGGTAAGCGCTGCTCAAACTCGCAGCAGTGCATGATGGAGCTGGAATCGGACACCAAGTTCTGCGCCGAGACGTGTGCCAGCGTGAACTGCGGCAAGGGCAAAGTTTGCACGCTGCAGCGCTCTACGTGCGCTACCAAGCCGTGTCCACCGCAACCGGTCTGCGTCTCGGCTTCGTAGGCCACACATAGTGTAGGAAGTAGGAAGTAGAGCAATCAGAACACCTACCAACCGCGTACATCAGCTCCATATAAATGCCGATTAACAGAGCACCCACCAGCAATGCAGCACGCTACATGAGTCTGCAGTCTCGCTGCGCGCTTTCTGGCAGACGATTTTTTCGTGAACCCGCGACTAACCATCGTGCAGTACCGAGACAACGTTCTTCTGGTCCAAATGGTGGTGGGGCGCGCCGCTGGGCAGCTTGCTTGTCAAAATATCATCGTCAGATGGTGCCAGCTAAATTGTGCCGGTGGCTGACAGTGACCGTCGTGGTCACTCCATCCGGCATAGAGGTTGCTGCGTCCCGGCGCAGCACGCGAATGATTGCACCCTCAGATGTGAACGTTGTCGCCCCGCGTACACCTGGTGAATCGACACCGTGACAAGGACGACTCTTGCAATATTCTCTCTGGATGGGGCTGCAGTGACTTGGCTTCCGACTCAATTTCGATGTGGAAAGCCCCACATCGAAATTGTCAAAGGATAGCTCAATGCGGACACTTGCGGCTTCGCTCGCAGCGATTGCCGCGCTTGTGACGCCTTCGTACGCCCTGGAAGTCAGCGTTTGCGGCGACGCCACGTACGACTTGCCCGAAGGCCGAGGAGTGATCTGCGCGTCGGCCGACCCCGTCCCCCCAGGCACGGCCTGCCCGCTGAAAGGAGACAAAGCGAGCACCGACTGCTTCGAGAATCTGCCGTCGTATGGCAACGACGGTGCCTGTGTGGCACCTGAAGACGCCGTGTGCGCACTGGTGACAGACACGACATGGGGCTGCGTGCTTCCGTCGATAGGATGTGGCGGAAAAACACTCACAACGGCCGCCCCAGCATCTCCTGCAGATGAGTGCGAGACTTGGGACTACGACGAAGATGACTTGGGATCAAGCACCAATGCTGAATCCCTCTTCGACGGAAACGAAGACTACGATGAAAGCTGGTTCGCGGAGGTGACGAAAGTGACGGTGTTGTTTGCGTGTGGAACCGAAAAACCCACGGCGGCGCCAACGTCGGAGCCCACACCAGCACCAACTTCGGCCTCCACAGATGCATCGGCCTCCGAGCCAACACCCGCGCCAACAGACACTGCAGACTCTTCGGCCTCCAGACCAATACCAGCTCCGATTTCGGATTCGACGGACGCATCGGCATCGGAGCCAATACCAGCACCGACGTCATACACTGAAGACTCGTCGTCATCGGTTACTTTCGATACGCTAACGTCAGACTCCGGAGATGCATCGACGTCTGATGCTACACCAGCTCCTACAGATACGGCGGGCTCTTCGTCGTCGGATACCACAGGATCAACGTCAGCGCCAGCACCGACTTCAGACACCACAGATGAGCCATCAGAGACAACGGCATCGGGCACCAAAGGCGGCTCAGCATCGGGTTCTACAGATTCATCAGCATCGAAGCTAACTCCAGCGCCGACATCAGACACCACTGACGAGTCGGCGTTCGAGCCTACGCCAGCACCATCGGACACCACCGATAATTCGACACAGGAGACAGAGGCATCAGCGTCGGAGCCAACACCAGCACCAACGTCAGATACAGTGAAGGTGTCAACATCGGGCAGTGCTGATGCATCAACGCCAACAGTTACCCCCGCAGCAACGCAGTCTGAAGCACAACAGGAAACAGAAGTCACCCAGTCTTCAGCTTCTAGTGGTTCCTCAGTAGCATTGGAGGCGGCAGATATCCCGGCGACCAAAACGGATGAATCGACAGAATCGAATGGACCCGCGGACGGAAGTACGTCAACTAAGCAGTCAACGGGGTTCACCGATGTTCTGCTGCTGTCGGAACCGTCGAACTTCGTAGGAACCCTGAAGCCTGCAAACATACCAGACGCACCAAATGCATACGACAAGCCCTCAAGATTATAAACCAACATCCTTCAATCGAGACTGCCAAAAGTACTTTGCTTTGTTTGGAGATGACTGTGGGGTTCGTACGACGGCCAGCAAGCACACTGGAGGTTTAGAGTGGAAATGTCGCCTTGTCTGTAGCAGTGCGATGCCTGTTAGATGGATACTGCGAAATATTGAACTGTAAAAGGTAAGGATGGGATTGACTTCATTAAATATTAGCTGGTCGTTCCCATTCGTTCTTGACGTGTTGCGGGTGTTTGCAAGGGCCTTCGTATTCGATATCGAGCTGTTCTGTTGTATCTGGCTCACTGCACGCCTTGATCGTGAGCTCGCATAGGTTGGGGTACGTATTACCGTCCGTTCCGCACACAGGAGCAAACTCGTGAGTGCAGAACATGATGTTGCAGTCGAAATCGGTCGCGTTGGTGCACGAGAAGAACGTGATGGCCAGCAGAACACTCAGCGCAGCGAGCCAACGAGGTTGGAATAAACGCATCATGGTTTGGACCTATCCTAACTTGGCGAATGACCTGAGAGCAAGTGAAAGGCTTGATGCTCGCAGCAGTAATTGTCAACGGCTGCGGTCTTCTCCTTGAGTTCTGGTTCAACCGCAACATCCACATGTAGCCATTCTTGGCCTCACATTCCAGGCACCGAACGTCCTTTCGCCCTGACTATCGTCACATGCCATGTGAATATGTGGACCACCCCCCGTATCTTTTGGCGAAAGGACGTCAACTTGTCAAGCGTATCGCGATCTTCTTGCAGACAGTTGACACATTTGCCGACGCGTAGACTCGCAGCCTCTGAGCCGATTCCAAGCCATCAAACTGCCAGTAGAACATGGCGGGGCTGTCATCTCGAGGCGCTTGGGCACGATCCGCTTCGGTGATGGTCCTGAGCTTCTTCTGCATCGCTCTCGCAGCTGGTGGAGTGGCACGTGCGGTGGAGTTGAAGGCGACGCATTGCCCGGGCGAAGGGAGCCAATGCTCGCAGCATGGCGTGTGTGTGCTCAACCGACAGGGGGAGCACGTATGCAATTGCCAGTGGGGATATACTTCGCCCGACTGTTCCAGAAGTGAGTGAACACCTCGCACCTCATCCTGATCATGGGCTACTGTTGTTGACTTGTCCTGTTCGTATTTCATTTGCATTGCATTTGCTTCATATAATGTTTAATGCAGAGATGTGTCCGTACGGGATCAACCCGACACCATCCCAGCAGGAAGACAAGAAGATTCGCTTGCGGATAACAACGACCGGGGGTGCGTCCATCAAGGGTGGAGCATTGACGTTAACGTTCCAGGCACACACAGTCGAGTTCGAGATGCCTCTCGCTCAGGTGACGAGTGAGGTTTGCACCACCATTTTTCGTCGCTTCCAGAACCTTGGAGACCTGGTAAGTAATTACCAATCATAGAGTCAACGTGAGGTTTACCATTTTCACTGACACTAGCTCTGATTCTCACTACATGTAGACGTGTGAGCAAGTGTCCTTCGATAAACCTTCTACGGCCACGTTCGAGATCACACTGCGCTCGTTCCCCACGTTTCCCATTATGAACAACCTGTATTACCACGATGGCAACCCTCCAGCGTCCGAATTCGGGTGCGATGCAGCAAATGTTCAGCCTTCATCTCCGTCTGGATCAGTGCAGTGTGTGTTTGAAAGCGTCACTGATGTCAATGTAAAGTCATACGAAGAATGCAGTGGGCACGGTGACTGTAACACTGCAACGGGAATCTGTGCCTGTCACGAAGGATTTTACGGCGATCACTGCGGCAACAACAAGGACGACGAAGACGTGTTAGTGGCACCAGCACTGGGACCGTTCTTCAAGGGAAACGTACTGCATTTATCGGCGACGCGAGGCTTATCCTCTGAGTTTCATCTTGTGCGAGCCGACGTAGGTGGACGAGCATTGTTTACTATGAACGGACGCGGGGACACTACGTGGCATCATGGCTCTCTGCAACTGCGCAAAGGAGGACTTTACATGAGCGGTGGGAGTGCCTTGCAACTACAAAGAGACAGCACGTTCGAGATGAAAGATGGACGTGCGCGACTACAAGATACGTCACTGCATTTACAGCTACAAACGGCCACTGAATCCTCCATCAACGGTGCCGCTCTACTCAACGTAGAAAGACTTACGGCTGCCTCAACCTCCGAGTTGTCGGCGCTCCCAGATTACGTTCGCATCTCACAGCCAAAAGGTCCCATTTTGCGAGTTAGCGGCGCAGGTCAGACCGTCATCCACGGTGGCGGACTGGAGATTTTAAAGGGTGGTCTGAGACTCGAGCGCGGTGGTATCCAGGTGCTTTCGGACGGAATCAAGGTTATGAGCGGAGGACTCGAGGTGCAAAGTGGTAACCTAGCTGTACGTTCCGGCACGCTGAGTCTGAAGAACGGCCAGACAACGCTTGCAGCCCCGGCTGGTCCTGTACTATTACTGCAGCGCGACAACAGCGATGGCGCGTCGCCTTCTAGCCCGCTGATTGAAGCGAGAAGTAGCAGAAGCAGTGATAGCAAAGTCTTTGAAGTGCTTGATTCGGGCTCGACTGTGGTGCACGGTGGTGGTGTCCACGTGCTTGCTGGTGGCGTGACCATCGCCTCAGGAGGCCAGACAATCACGTCCGGTGGCTTACGTGTCGAGTCTGGTGGTGTCCATATTGAGTCTGGGAGCCTCACAACGCGCGATGGTTTCGCCATAGAAGACGGTGGGCTAACCGTTCAAACCGAGCAAGTCAATGGGAAAGCGCTTCGCGTGGCGTCGACCAACGCCAACTTTGCTGGAGCATTACTGAGTTTTGATCTTACTCATCAGCATCGGCAAACACCACCCTTCCGTATTCTTGAGGCCTGGAAACCCACCGAACCTGACAGCCACTCGACCCAGACTGAGAGCGTGTTTTCGGTGGACTCGCAAGGCACCTTGGAGTCACATGGAGACGTCATTACAACGCACGGTGGACGGATTATTGCCAATGGAGCGCTTGTCTCGCAGGCGCAAGCCGTGTTTGCGAGTGTTCAGCTTCGCGCCTCCGATAACCTCGTCATTCCAAGCACCAACAGCTACGTTCAGATCACCAGTGATGGAGTCGCGTCTCCCAACACCGCAAGGATCGATCATGAACATGCGTACGCTGGTCAGCTACTTGTTATCCAAAACGACGACGAGCAACCCCTAGGTGGTGACTTTAACGTAGCGGCCGGTGCAGCAGCCATTTTCGTGTTTGATGGTGGCGTGTGGCGTCCTCTGACCGCAGCAGCTTTTGACACGTCGTCACTCACGGGTGTGAAAACCTTTGAGGCTGCAAATGATCTCAACTTGGGCGAGGTCACGTTGTCGGTGCAGTCTGTTCAGGTGGCTGGCCAACGTGCTGGTTTCGTGGCGGTCTACGGTAAAGGCGGAGTCCTCGAGCAGCATGACAGTCTACGCTTTGAAGCCGACTCAGGCACGTTCATTGCTGACAAAATTGAGGCACAGCGGATGCGTGGCTCCATCGACATGAGTGAGAGCGAGCTGCGCGGCGTAGAAATCGTAGGCGGTCACATTAGCAACGTCAACATGACGGCCATCGAGATGGTTGAAGTGCAGGGCGAGCTCTTCGTCGAGGACGAGGCCTTTTTCGGCGCAAGTGTGACTGTGGACGGGCAGGTTATGGGCTCAGGGGCCTATGTGGATGCATCGGACGAGCGCTTCAAGTGCGAAGTCCATCAAATCAGCAATGCCTCCAAAGTCGTTGCCCAACTGCGAGGAGTTGAGTATGCGTACAACTCAGCGAAGTTCCCTAACAAATTTCCACGTGATGGTCGACGCGAGTTGGGGTTCATAGCTCAAGAGGTGGAGCGAGTAGCGCCTCAAGTTGTGTCCACCGATGCAGATGGATTCAAGTACGTGGCATACGCGCGATTGATGCCCGTAGTAGTGGAGGCCCTCAAGCGCGAGCAACAACGTGCAGATGACAGTGAACAGCGACTCCAGCAGCTTGAGACTGAAATGAACGACGTCAAACGTACACTACAGGCTCAACAAGAAATGCTCCAGCGGCTCCAGCACCAGCTTGAAGAGAGATTCTTGGGTTATTCCGACACGGTGAAGAGCGATATAGACAAACTACAGGGACAACAAGATGTGCAAATGCAATAATCATACCGTTGTAGCCGTTTGATCCCTGGTCATCTCCGTCTTGCTTATCTTTTTTTTTCTCTACTGACTTGACTTACTGTGGCTGCTGCGGCGGGGGCGGCGCTTGTAAATATTGCCGCTCGGAGCGGATGTAAAGAACGACGCCGAGGGCGATCGTCAATACAAAGATGAGGAAGTTGTCGGACTGCAAGACCTCGCGCCAGTTACTTAAGATGTCCTGCAGAAAAGTATTCGTGCTGAGGTTTGAGTCGCCAGGCCACCACTTCTCCAGCAAAGCCAGCAGAGACGCTCCCACTTCCGCTTCTGTGTCAGCCACGTTCCTCTTGCTGCGTGATGCAGCACTCGATGACGCCGACGAGTGAAGCTCAATCTTTTTGGACGGCGGCACAACGCCCACAAGCTCGTCCCACCACCTCTTCCAAGACCGGAGCGACTTGTGAGCGCGCAACTTCCACAGTCCTAACGTCACCGGCACACTGGCGTCGCTGTGCGCTATACGTGCCTTGTCAAAGAAGCGCTTGGCCAGGTAAAAGTCTTGGTCCACGCCGATTCCGTGCTCGTACATGAGCGCGAGGTTGAACATGGCCTGCGCGTTGGAGCGCTTGCTGGCGAGGGAATAGTGCGCACTAGCCTTGGCAAAGTCCACGGGATGACCACCTTTTCCATAGTAGTAGTAGTCGCCGATCTTCAAGTTTGCATCGACATTACCCTGCTGCGCTGCCAGCCTGTACAGCATCACAGCAGTCGAGGTCACAACATCCTCCTCGAGCTCCACACCTGAAGGCGTCAGCGACAGCATCGGCGAAAATGCCGATGGTGTCAGGAAACCATAGTCCAACAGATACGCAGCGTTGTGCTGAGCGACCTCGTAGCCTTGCTGTGCCATCACAGCATACTTCATGAAAGCCGCCTCGTAGTCCTGGCGCTTGAAGTCCTTGTACGCTTGAGTAAGCACACGATCCCATTCACCGCGCTCGGCCACCATCTTAAACGACTCGACTGCATTCTTGCAAGAGCGAGTTGTGCCGATACCGTGCAGACTCATGTGGCCGAGTTTGTGGCTAGAGATGGTGTGGCCCTGGTGTGCAGCCACCTGGAAATATCCGTGTGCGACCTCATATTCGGGGTGTTCCGTGGCAAGTACAGTGCCCTTAGAGCCTCCACCTCGCATATGTAGGACGCCCAGGTTGTAGAAAGCCTCCATGCTGCCCTGCTTCGCTGCAGCCTTGAAGAGCGCCACAGCCTGCTCCTCGTTCGGTTCGGCGCCTTTTCCGAGCAAGTACATGTTTGCCAGCTCATTCTGCGCTGCTGTGTTGCCTTCGTTCACCGCCTCCTGCAAGTATTTGAATGCTGTGGCATTGCCCTGCGGGATGCCAATCCCAAGACTGTAGATGTGTCCCAGGTGGTACGCTCCCCCGCTAGCTCCCAAGTCATAGGCCTTCTGGAAGAGTGCAGCCGCGCGCTCCAAGTCTTGCGCCAGTCCACGCGCGCCGTAGTAGTACAGTGTAGCCAAGTTAAGTGTGGCGTCCGGGTCGCCTTTGTCTGCCGAGAACTGGTAGTAGTCGACGATAGCGCTGTCGCCCGGCAAGTTCTTTTTGTGCTGCGTCTCCACCACAGTCTTCAGCCGGCGGTGCGGCAAGTCGTAGATGGCCGGGTGGCTGGCGTTCTGCTCGCGTCTCGCCACCGCCTCATTGGCCGCCACTTCGTAGTAGCGCACCGCCGACTCGCACTTCTTCGGGGCGCCAAAGCCCAGCAGATGTTTGTGGCCCAGTGCCATTGCGGCGTCGATGTCCCCGCCCAGCGCCGCGAAGTAGTAGCGCGTCATGGCGGCCGCTTCGTCCAGTGGCAGGCCCCAGAGCCCGTAGCTCAGCGCCACGCCCACGTGGAACTGTGCCCTTGGCGCGCCCAGAGCCGCTGCCTCGGCGTACAGACTCATAGCAAGCGTGCCGTTCACGCGCGTGTCCAGCGAGCGGTTGCCGTAGAAGTACATGTCTCCGAGCTGCACCAGCGCGTCGAGGCGCTCGGCGGGAGGCACCAGAGGCGACAGCGCGGCGTCGCTGAGGTCGCGCACCGCCGCGTTGTCGGTCTGCACCCGGCGCAGCGCTTCGGCGAGCGGCGAAGGCGGAGCGATGGCGTCTGCAACAGGCAGCAATCGAGTCAGAAGAAGGATAAACGATAGGGAACGCAGCACAGCGAGGGCAATACCAGACGCGCGGGTCTCGGCGACGTCGGAGGATGAGGCGGGAGCGCAGGAGAGCGTGACCGCCACCGCGACGGCCATCAGCGCGCGGCAGAAGGAGCGGCGCATATGTCCTGCAGAGAGAGAGGAATAGCGAGGCGGAGACGTAGCTCGACTTCGCGAGTTGGTTTCTGAAGAGCAGCAGGAGAAGGAAGCGAGCTACGTAATCATATCGAGTAAGCAGAGATATTTATTTTAAACATTTCATCTTTTCTTGCTCTAGTATAATTATGATGTTTTCAAATTCAGTCAAGCAGTTATAACAGGATATCAATCGATACGTCAAAGGTAAATGTGGCCACGTCACTCACTCTTCAAGTCCGGAGCGACTCCCATCAACAGCTATCGATGCGCTATGGCTGCGCTGCAACGTCAGCGTTACCTCCCCGTGAAATGCATCACACCATAATAGCATCCGCTAGCCCGAGACGTTTTCTGGATGTATTCTCAGCCCAGCTAATACTTCGAAGTATTGGCCAAAGTGACGTCAGTGAATAGAATCTGATTCCTGCCAGCCTTTTCTGATTCACCAAGACCAAATCGTCCATGCAGCCCAAGCCAAAGCAGCAGCATGAGCCGACGAAGCAGCGGACGTTCCTGACAAACGCGCAGAAGCTGCAGCTGAAGCAGTTCTGGAGCGAGAACCCGGACCTGCAGCTGTTGACCGTCGTGGACTGGGTGCACGACCACTTTGGCGTGTCCGTGGGCCGCGCCACGCTCTACCGCATCTACCACGCGCCGGCCGAGGCGTTCGCGGGCAACGCGCAGCAGAAGAAAGGGCGACGCGTCAAGTTCCCGGCCCTGGAGAAGGACATCCTGGCCTTCTACGAGGAGAACCGACGGCTCGATGGAGCTGCGTTGTCGGACGACGCGCTGTTGCGAGCAGCCGCGGAGCTGCGGGCGCGTCATGGCGTCTCGGACACGGAGCTCAAGCTGAGCAACGGCTGGCTGCATCGTTTCAAGGAGAGACACGCACTGCGTGTTGTGCCACAAGCCACAGGGGAGGAGAATGCGCCTGCGCACACGAATCAGGCTGTGACAGATACAGCAGATGCCGCGTCCGAAGCTACACAGGTCAGCACGGGAAAGCCAAAGCGGAAGCCGAGAGCTCCACCACGGAGGAAAACCTCCAGTCAGCTGAGTGCACAGGTGGTTGCAGCAGAGAGAGGCGTCGTTGGAGCCATCGAAGAACGAAATGAGGTGGTTGCGGTGAGCATTACCGGCACTGCGAGCAACATGCAGCAACTTTTGATGCCCAGCGCTTCCAATACGCTAGAGGATGCAACAGACTTTCCTGCGCCTTGCGCCCCTGCTGTTGCTATACAGCCGCTTACATACCTCTCTGCCATTGCAGTAGACTCGGTGACGGCTGTGGGGTTTGTACGCTGGAAGCTGAACAGCGGGATGGCGCACACGGACTATTTTTCCGTGGACAACGACGTTGTATCCATTTTGCGCAATGCTAATTACCAGATCAACGTAGAGCTCCAGCACACTGCGTCGCCTCCTGGAACCTCCTCAGTCATTTTGAAGGTGTGGGCTGGGGTTGAGTTGGTGGGTCAGTGTGAACGCCCCGTCCGAAGCGAGGGCGGCCGTGCTCTGACTGTGCTGCAGCTGGAGTGCACGTTGTCAGCGCAAACTGTCATTCGGGTTGAGTACCACGCGCCAGGTGTAGTTTATTGCGGCAGTCGACTGGTGCTTCGGTTGCTGAGTGAGTTCACATAATGGAGTCCGCTAACACCGAAGACTGTCAGGAGATGTCTGCGATCAGAGCATCGACTCAATTTATTGTGCCTGCTAGTCAATGAAGGAGTTGACCCTGTAGAGGATCCTGTCGAGTTCACGTATACCATCGTGCTCCTCTTTTCTTCATTTTTTTTTATCGAAACGAGACCCTCGAGACCCTGATCATGATGTACGGAAAGGCCGAAATGTTAATTCTCGGGTTCCTAGAGTGTGCCTACTTCGTTTACGCTTTGTACGTCTTGACCCTGGCGAAATAAGTGGCTAAGAATTGCTTCAAGTATCAAGGTAAGCTTAGTAGACAGCATGCCGCTTTCGACGGGCGCTTTGCTAACGTGTATAGCACTGCACGGATCGTCGCCGACATTGTTGTCGTGACTTCTTCTCGTGGCAATTATATGCCTTTCGTCACCGATATGTTCCTGGTGTCGTTCGACATCGTTAGGATGGCTATCAACGGAACAGTGCGTCCCCGATCGTGATGGGCGACTACATGAATGAGGCTGTTGTGACTATTGTGGCTTCACTCTTCGCGGCAGTGCGCATAAAGCCAAGGTGGGCCGATTTAACGAAGTGGAAATCAATACGCGTGGTAGTTTATGCAATGTACCGCGAAGCAGAATTATAACAAGCCGAGATTGGAAGCAATCCCACTGACAGGACGTGTTGACAGAAGAGGAAAGTGGAAGTTCGGATGCTCCCAATTCCTCAGCGTCGATGATGAAAGCCTGCTGTATCCGTGATACCAGCGTATTTCGCAGACTGCTGTTCTTCTCGTTGTCTATATCTCCACTAACATCACGGGCAAATCGAACTTCGACCAGTGGGATGGACAAAGCATGGAGTGCTTTTGCAAGATGTGATTGAATTCTCCTACAAGTCAGTCCCCGAAAAGTCAGTCGTTCGCGGAGGTGTCCTACGATAGCATGATAACAGGTACGGCTGGGGGCAGGTGAAGATACGAAGCTAGCTGGCTTTAACACCTCTTTGCTGCTAAGGATTCCATAGTAAAAAATACGAAACGTTCTTCACTGCTGATTGTGCCGCCACTAAATCCATCGCACAATTTGTGCGATGGATATATGGACGGCATCGATAAGAAGGGATCCTCAATGACACTATTCGTTGCCGTTGTGGGCGATCGCGGTCGGGCCTTGAATTTAAAGCTAGCAAGACTTGGAGATGTTTCGATGACGCGTGTCCCGCTACCATGATCGCCGAAGATCGACGATGCCGTCGAGCACTACGAGTCGTAGTAGACATCCCCAACACCTTCGCGGACATGACAGGTGTCCCAGAAGCTGACCAAACATGCAAATCAATCTTTTTCCGAACGTAACGACTGAAGAGAAGATGGAGTAGGCTACTCCATATTTCGCTACTGCTTGGAGAGGTGGGACGGCAAGTGCTTACTCGCAGTCTCCTGCACTGGTAGTTGCTTGGATAGACTGGAATGCGTTGGTAGCTCGCACGTTGTGCTTTCGTGTGATTCTACCACGACCAAGCATCAAGAGTGTGGGTATACATTGATTGTACTAGTACACCTTTTCCAGCCCTAGTTCGTCTACAGCAACTTACATTCGGCAAAAATGAAAGCGAGATTGTACTTTAGTAAAGAGCATAGGCAAGTTATTGAAAATCCTTCGGTAATTTATATTCGAGTCATTATAAAATTGCAAAGAGCATTCAAGTTAAACGCCAAGCCGGCCAAGTGCTGAGTTTCGCGCAAGGAATGGCTCTCATGCGTTCACTTTCGCGCCCAACAGCGGTTCTGTGGGTTCGTGGGCGTCTTGCTACGAGCTCTCCGTTGTCGCTATCAGCCTCACTTCTCAATTCACCCGCGCCGCAAGCACCGCCAAGCCGAAGATGTCGGCGAAGTACGCGCGGTACGCCTTCGACACCAAGCTTCGCGTCATCGAGACCGCGCGAAATGGTGGCGTGTGGGGTGCTTTGGCGAGGATCTCGTTCGATGTATTAACCCTTTGACTACCAATAAAATATGTGGCCGTATGTGCAATATAATGTCTGTACGGACCCGAATCCGTCGTTGTGATTGGTCAAAACGTAGCCTAAACCTAACGACGCTTGGGAGAATTAGCTTACATGCACAATATGGTATGTAAGATCTGATCAGAAAGCAGTGGTACCAGGCCATAAAAAATACGTCACCCCCACCAACGAATAGCCAGCGAGGCAGGGGTGGTTTTAGCGCAGGTGCAATTCTGCTCCCGGCCCAAATTTGGAACTCTCGAGGTGAGCTCAAGTTGTGCTCGTTGTAGAGCAGCGGAGATGTTGTCAAAGCGTGAGATGGTGACCGATGTGGTGGGTAACGCTAAGACAGCCACCGCCGCATTTCAAGAAGAGGATCGACTTCGGGCGGGGCTGGACGTGTGGCGAAGGAAATGTGCGGCATCGCGGCGAAGCGAACGCATTGAAGGCATGATGGGTGACATCGCGATGGCGGCGGTCTTGTGCTGTTGGTGTGCTTATTCGCGGCTGTGGCTGCATGGGCGTGTTGGTGAGCTCCATCCAGGTGGTTGCGGCCGCAATAGTATGATAGTGGGCGGCATCGCTGTGGCGGCGAGTGACACGACGGTGACCGCCACCATATTGCATTGGAAGATCGACTGCGAGTCGGTCGCGGACGCATAGTATTCGAAGTGCGCGTAATGAAGTCAGCACTGGAGTGGTGGAGAGTGGCATCAGATAAGTAAAGAGGACTTCAATCAACGAAATACCAGGGGTGACAAGAAATTATGATGCAGCTACTCAAGTCTTCTGGACTTCGTCCTAAGGCCACAGTCGCTGCTCAGGCAGCCTGGGTTTACTTATGGGGGTGATTGAGTCGTTCTTGCGCCGA
>LGSN01000333.1:0-37673 GCA_001314375.1 Phytophthora podocarpi | reverse complement strand
CCACGCCCCCTGATCCGCGGTTCCAAGAACCTGCGTTCAAGGATCTGCGTTCAGGGTTACCATCCTAAGTCTTAGTTTTCTCTGATTCTAGGCTACCACTATACACCTGGACGAAGAAGGTTCACCGACCTCGTCACAAACCACTGAAGGTAAAGGCCCCTGCGCTAGAAAAAAAAGCTGGAGGATTGGATAGAGAGGTCGGAGAAGCATGGAATGTGTCTAAATCGCAAGGTCATTACGCGAAAGGCACAGAAGCTGAGGATTGAAGTTGGTGGCCCCGCGCTAGATGTGGGATTATCGGTTGGTTGGCTCTCCGCCTTTTTGAACAGGCACGACTTGCGCTACCAAGCAAAACATGGGGAGGCTGGGTCAGCTGAGCGTGATACTGTGTGTGAAGGCCGCTATGTGCTTCAAGAGCTGACGGACATGGACAACCCCAAGGACATGTACAATATGGACGAGCCGGGGTTGAATTACAAGGCGACACCCTCACGCAGCATTTGTACGTCGCGGACGCCGGGTGTTAAGTCAGACAAGACGCGGATCACGCTAGCCCTAACTACAAATGCCGACGGCAGGGATTCGTTGCCAGTGCTGTTCATCGGGCGCGCAGTTAAGCCCCGGTGCTTCGGCGAGAAGACGGGGGATGAGCACGGGTTTTTGTATAGGAAAACAGGCAAGGCGTGGATGAACTCAAGTGTCGCTGCTAAATCTAGACAGTGAGATGCGAGCGGCGCGGCAGAGCATTCTCCTTCTGGTAGATAACGTGTCTTCGCATGCGCTGGGGGACCTCGCGTTGACGAACGTGAAAGTCCGCAAGCTTCCCCCAAACACTACAACTTTTCTGCAATCACTTGATGCGGGCATCATCGCATCCTTCAAAGCCAGGTTCCGGTCGTTGCAGATTGATAGAGCAATCGAAAGATTTGACTCTGGTGAGGATGTGGACGGACGTACAGTTTACAAGATTGATCAGCTCCAAGCAGTGAAATGGAGCCAGCAGCTATGGGAAACAACGCCTGCTGTCACCGTCGCGCATTGCTGGCAGAAGACGGGACTCGTTGTTCCTCTCCGTGGCGTCGAGGAACATGATGCGACCGAAGAATACGTCGAAGAATCTGAGGACTGCGACAACGACGTAGTTAATCTTATTGTGAAGGTAGCCTCGATCAAGTTATAGACCTCACACTTTCCTGCAGGAGGTTGTATCGAACATAAATAGTATGACACATATGGTGTCGGAAGTGAGAGTACATTCTGTACCATAGCTCACGGTTGGCACGCAGAAAGACGAGCATCTCGAAATTAGCCGGTAGCAGGCTTAGCCGAACAGGAATCAGGATCAGCTTGTACTGCGAGAAGTGTGGATTACAGTGATTGCTGGTACATTCGTGGGTTAGACTTCGTTTTTATACGTGTAGTAAAAAGTCAGTATACTTATTATGAGGACAATTGCATATTTTACGGAAATCTCGAATTTCCAATAATCAGTTATTCCGTCAAATAATACTATAATTATTATTAATACATTATATTTATTTATTTTGAGCACTGCTCTCCGCGGCACGAATGTGTCGTCCTTTTTATGGAGTAAAAAGGCCATGAATCTTCCTTGCCGCTGTCGCTGTAGTAGGCGCTTCCGCTGTCATTGTAACTTCGGCGGTGATGATCAGAGCTCCCGTTGTCCATTGCGCAGTCTTGGAGTCGAATTACGGGAGAAGGACGCTAGACGCGCGCTGTTGTAGTTGCGCGCGTCACAGAATTGTTTTGGTGAATCATTTCGCTGGATATAGTGAGTTATAGTAAGCCACTAACCAATCCGTCTTCCCATTCACAGCCCGGCTATGAATGAACACGCCGTCGAAGTAGCTCGGCGCGAAGTCGCGCGCCGAGCGCAACAAGTGCGTGATGCATCTGTTGAACTGTTGCGGGCAGTTTATATAATAGTCTGCCCCAGTAAGGAACGCCTGGTATATACTAGGCTATGCGTAGGCTGGGATAGCAAACCCACGGAAACTATAAAAGTGGGAGATCCAGAGAGAGAAAGAGAACCTGCGATCGCTGAAAAGTATAATATCCCCCTTGATGTGCTTCGTCACAGCCGCCGTAGAATTTGAACTGAGACTGCGTCCACTCAACAGCGAAGTGGAACACCCATAGCGNCGCGTCTAAACCCGACGAGCCCCCGCGCGATTGATAGGCAGGGCGGAACGACGCTAGATAGGAGGCCTCATTCTTGTAGATCGACGACACAGAGAGACTGAAACTTGCTGTCACGCAAGTAGACCCGATGCGGATCAACAACTATTTCAGCTAACCGGCTTCAGTTACAGGTTCGAATTAACTGATTTAGGCTGTCAAGCAGCACTTCCAGGCCACTGCTATCCCAATATAGAGACACAGGTATATAAACTGATGTTCATCTCCATAATTGCCGCCAGACTATACAATATGTGAGGTTATTAATTGTACCCCCGTTCCTTAACCAGGCAGATTACTCTATTCAGGAAAGTTTGCAGGCCAGGTGCAGCCGGTCCACATGTAACTAAAGTTACCATCTCATTGCTGATCACCACTTCATTTGTATTGCTGTCACTTTGTGCGGCTTCGGTGGACGGCTCGGATGAGCTTCTTGGAATAAATTCGCGGTAGGGCATTTGGCGGTGTGAAGATTCGCCCTAAGGGGTTAAAAGTTAAGTAAAATGGAATATATATCGCCGAACAAGCACCAGCAGAGTCTACCGTAGAAACGAATGCTGGTGCTGATCACTCCAATAGAACGACGAAATTCACGCCGAATTCAACGCAGTTCAACTCGGTGATATCTAGCCACCTCTATGAAGCTAAAGTTACTTACCATAAATTCCCTTCCAGTACTGCGAGTACGCCATCCACAGTAGGTAATCGCCATCGTAGTTCAATTCGCGCTGCGTCATGGTCTTGACTTTCTTCGAGATCCCCAGTTTTTTGTGCAACTGGTATGGAGTAACATCCATTTTCTCGATGTACTTGAGCAGTTTAATGTTGTCTTTGTACAGAAAAGGTATGGCCTGGTTGAGCGTCACCGCATCAATCTTCTCCATTGTATCATCGAGTTTTTCCAGTTTAGCTTTTTCAACATGTCGACAGCACCAGGTAGCTTTTCGGAAAGCCCAGCTCTCTCTTCGTCCGAGTCCTCGCTTTCGTCATCATCGATGCTCTCATGGACTCTCAGGAATCGGTTGCCATTGACATTGCTCTGTGCAGCGTTTGTCTGGTGCGCGAGGTCTGGGGAAGTCATGACGGCCGAGACAGCATCAGTGCTGGTGAGAAGAGTGGCCACGGCACCGATCAGGACGCAGGTCACACGCATGGTTGGTGATAAACGGTTGGAGGGGGGTTAACACTAGAACAGCAAAATGCAAAGTGAGGTCTTCGAGTTCGTACATGTAGAGCGTACATGTACTGCTGCTACGTCCTCGGGGTAATAGCCTGTCAGAGTCTGAAGACATGTGCGCATCCCATATCCTATCATAGATGGGAGCACTTTCCTATCCTTGTGTCGTAATGTCGCTAGCTTAGAAGATTCGAAGTAGGCTTCGTCATGCCCAAACCAAATGCATGTACTTCGAAGTACTTCAAAGAGATACTGTGTTGTCGGAGAGCTTCACTATAACGTAGCTGAACCGGTGTTGAGATTATCAGAAATATCGCCATAACACCAGTAGTATCATACTATCCGAGAGCGCCTTCAAAGTACACGAGTTCTTCCCATGCTAAATCTCAATAAAGATCAAAATAAGCCACAAACAAGTCGGAGTCTGTGGCGTGGTTCCAGCACTCTTCGCACGCGCTGCATGATACTTAAAAGTACGGTTCATGATTTTCTGTGAGATCTGTTGCGAACTATCACGAGATGAGTCGTGTGGGTGTAAAGCCGGAGCTGTGTGTATAACTCACTCATGAAGTATTGTGCCTTTCAATAATTCTGCCGTGATAATGATGTCTTAATTCTAATCCCTTCTCGGCCTTAATTATGCCTTCAGCTATTTAATTCCATCGTTAATTATGGATGGTCCAACCTGAGACAATTTTAGCATGGCGATAGTGAGACGGCTTTAGGGCGAAATAAGCTAATCCCGCCTGAGTTAGAGTGACACAGGCGCGATTGGCGGGTTTGCTGCCCGCCATTCTGTCTTTACCCAGTCGTATTCCCATCGATGAACTTGTAAATGCCGATCGAGAGTTTTAGGGGAAGAGCTCCCAATCTTGGACAGAATTATTATAACACTGAATAAAGGTCGATAGCCTTTTTATGGATCTAATTACGCCTGAGTTATAATATAATAACAGTCGACCCGCCAAAATAGGTGAAAGGCACAATACATGTAGGCTACATGTACTACTGCACAAGCTCTGGTTATCTTTGCTGGTACCGTCGAGGTCCTATGAATTTGGGTCAACTGACGTAAAAGATGGATCAAGCGGCCGAAATTCATTCATTCTTGAACCGTTCTATATGGGTCATGAGGGCGCTTTCGAGAGTACAGTGTATATGGATTTATCAGTTTGTTTGGCGTTTCAAATAAAACGGATAAAAACTCATTTTTATCAGTTTGATATCGCCCAAAATGTTTTCTAACAGTAGGAGACCAAAACCAAAAGTGAGTTGGTCGAACCCACGCAGAAATGCTCGAGAGCTCACGTTCAGCTTAGATAACACGTCAGTCTGGCATGCTCAGACCGCAATTCACCTGTTTTAAAGTCATCGGCTTTTTGGAGGTACTCAGCTGCTGCGCCGAGAAGATAAGACAGCGCGTGCTGCAACGGCAGGAGCTTGCCACTTCAACATGAACTCCGAACAACCACTAATGCATAAGACGGGGTTTCAGTTTTGATTTTTCTTGACAAACCGATTGTTTGGAGGAATGAGCCTCCAGAGACTTATTCCTTCAAACGACCCTTCGTCGCGTCATTCCTTGCTCACCTAAAAATAATAGTTTCTAAGCCATTTTACCCGGATATATTTCGTCATAGGATTCCAAGCGTCAAAATTTAATGAATAAGATGGATGGGTTGATAATATAACGTAGAATACCGAATTGTACACGGCTACAATTGTTATTGAACGCCCTCTGATGCTACGTGTAGGTAGGGTGTTATATTTGATGGGCGTTCTATTAAGCTTAGGACCGCGGTGAATGATTTTTTAGTGACAAACGAAGTTTGTACCATCAATGCCAGCAGGGAACTTATCAACAGGTACCACAAATCCATCAACACATTATCAGCAGGTACCACAAAACCTGTCAAACAGTTGCATTCACATGAACACTCAGCTCAATTGATGGTACAGAAAGCTGCCTCAATAAACAACACCTGTAATGGTTTAAGTTTTGAAGTTAATGCAGTATTATAGACAAATTTGCATTGAATGCAGAAGGATAATGTATAGGTATAAAGGGTTATAAGTTCGTCATGACTATTAATACACGTGTATGGTTTTTTCTTCTCTTATTTTGCGGCTCTGACTTGGCTAGCAAAGTACTCAATTAGGCTAGCTGCGCGGGACTCGCAACTCCTTCAGGAGCTGTAGATGAAGATGTTCCGGCAATTTCTCCCCTGTTGGGAATTTGACGATGCTATTTACCACGATCAGGAGCATCATGAGGCAGCCGAGTTGAGCCACTCTACAGGTAATGTTACGTGTAAATCGGCGGGGAAGCAATAGTAACGTCTCATACTAATTCACGCTTGAGGGGAATCTCAATACTCACCTTGCTAAATGATGACTCGAATGATTGACAACGTAGCCAGCGTGAACCAGGTCTTTCATTGAGTGAGTTGAGATACCAGCGTGTGATAGCGCTGGTAGAAGGTGGCAGCACGGTATCTGTCGCTGCTCATGCCCGGAGCAGAAAGAAAAATATGGGAATCTGCGGGAGTGGGGCTGTGCCAGTCACATCCAGCAGTCTTACAGCCCCACTTCCGCAGATTCCCGTATTTTTCTTGCTTCACGTTCTTGTTGCGATTGAACGCCTAGTCTTTCAGGAAAATAGGTAGCTGTTATAAAGACACTGTGAAGGGCACAGCGCCCTCGTCTATGGATCCGAGCCAAGTTCAGCTGCTCCATGCTGGAGCCCGTTCTCGAACCGGCTGTGAGTCACAGACAACGTGAGAGCTCCAGTTGGGAGATTCAACGAAGTTCGCTTGAGGGTCACCGAATGCAACTGTTTGACAGGTTTTGTGGTACCTGCTGATAATGTGCTGATGGATTTGTGGTACCTGTTAATAAAGTTCCTGCCAGCAGATAGATTAGGTTGTTACTAAGTAAGAGCTACATGTAGAATGTCTACTCTTGAATCCAGACCTCGTCGAACGCATCCTGGAGCTGTTGACACTGTCGCTTTCGTATGCGCTGGTGTAGACGTTGTTTGCGTCGGTGCTCTGCGTCTCCAAGCCGCACGAAACTTGGAACCGTAGACATCCGTGCTTGCTGATGATTCACTCCTTCAAGTTATCGAAGAAACCGCATTTGACGGCACTCATGTACACTACACTGTCGGGCTCTAGACGCGACGCAGTAGTCACCCACGGGACACCCGTCTCAATAGACGGTGGGCGGGGGTTACCATCCCGAGTGGTCGGAACGTTTCCGCTGGTGAATACGCACCGACATTCGATTCTTACACGACTTTAACCCCTCTAGCCCCGGATTTTATTCTGTATCCTACAGAATAACGAATATACTTGAATAAAGTATAGTTGGAATCCGACCAAATCTTTAAGGTGCCTGCATCACCCGATAAACCCACCGAACGAAATCGATCTCGCATTCTAAGTTCAAATTCAGTTGGATGGTAGGTAAATTTACACTTAGGATTTTATTTGTGTTTTAGAATGTTCTATTCGAGGGTGTTCTATTTCTGGTAGAACGCCCTCCAGTGAGGCATTCAAATCATATTATTAATACTTTACCGCGTATTAATCGGTATTCTACGTTATATTTCTGACTTCAAAGGTCTTACTTAAGATATTTGAACGGGGTTTATTTCTGCCAAGGAATGGTTGCATTCAGCTGCCACGCAGAGCTTGTCAACATCGTTTTTAATAACTCGATCATGCTCCAGAACACTGAAATCCTACGTGCACTGCACTAGCAGCTAAACTACTCAACGACATATTCTTCCTCGTCATCTTCTTCGTCCTGATCCGCTGCAGCAACAGCCTGTGATCGCTGCTGCTCTGAAGCGTGGTGACTAAACGCACAACAGTAACGATATTAGCGTAAGAACCAAACAGAACCAGTTGAGAAGCAAATAAGTTTTGTACCTGCGTGCAATAATGACCTCCATCTCGACGTCGCGTTCCAAGCTGTTGAACGATAGTTTCTGAGGACAACCTGCACATTTTTCGTTAGCACCTCTGCACACACAACTACATGTACATCCATCCATACCTGCGACAGGGCACTTCTTGCTGCGCTGCAAGTGAGCCTGGATGCCTTTCTTCGAGTACGTGTGGCCGCAACTCGGACTGCGCAGCAACAACAAAATCATCACAACACCATTACCAGCAATCATTTAAAACTGCAGCATTCACATACTTCCTCAGTGGGTCCGCCATCTCCCCCTGCGTGACTGGACAGATTGTGCTCCTCGTGCTCTCACTCTCTTGGATGAACACGTCTTCATCTCCATCCACTGCCAGCTCGATCTGTCAATAACAAGTGTAGAAATACAGACAATAAATCTTCAGTGAGCAGCAAGTTTTTGTCTCCAGCAACGCCAACTGCCGTGCGTACCCCTGCCCGGTCGCAGAATTTCTTGTAGAAGTCGTGCTTGGTGGCGTTGATCCTGGGCGTGGCCAGCGAGTCCTTGAGCACCTTGTCGATCTTCTTCTGGTCTAGTTTGCCGCTCTCCACCAGCGGCCCCAGTTTCTCCAGCTGCGTCTTGTAGCGTGTGAGCTGCGTCTCCAGCACGGCGAACTCCTTGGCCGTCTCGTCCAGCTGCTGCAGATGCTCCTGCTCCTCCAGGTCCTTTAGAAACGCCGCGTTGTTGCACAGCGAGTCCACGCCCTCAATCGTGTACTTAAGCAGCTCCAGATGCTGCTTCTTGGCAGCGTACAGCGCCATCTTGAGCGCGCTCGGCAGCGCCTGCTGAATATTTGCCTCCAGCTCCGTGTCCATTGTCAAAAATGGCAGCGTTTCTAAAAAAAGCGCGCCAAAACAATTAACATTAGAAACGTGTTTCTGATTGATTAGTATAGTTTTGTGTACAGCACACTAAATTTTAATGATGGTAAATTTGTACATTTTTGTATCTGCGCGAGAATTTGGTGATGGCGTTTGACGCGGCGGGAGCAGCGAGTCTGGAGCAGTTCACGCTGCTGGCCAAGAACGCGCGCGGCCGGGCGTGCGTGGCACTGATCCAGCAGGTGCTGAGCAACAAGAAGCTGTTCGTGTTCCGAGAGTTGCTGGACATGTCCAACGTGGAGGCGCTGCGGGACTCGGAGTACAAGGAACACTACGAGCTGCTGCGCATCTTCTGCTTCGGCACGTACAACGACTATGAGGGTGGGTGAAGTATATGTTGGTGTTTTTTGTGGATAAGGTTGTGGGTTAAATTGGATTGACTGGGTGGCTATTTTTTCAGCCCGCAAGGATGAGCTGCCGGAGCTCACACCGCAGCAGGTAAACAAATTCAGGAAGCTCACGGCGGTGTCGCTCGCACACAGATTCAAGGTAGCGAAGAGAGAGGATTGTGTTGAATGGGGTAATTGGGTGACTGGGTGATTGAATCGTGGGCTGAGTGTGGCTGCTGCTGCTGTTCAGAACATCCCGTATGATACGCTGATGCAAGATCTGGGTGTATCGACGGTGCGCGAAGTGGAAGATATCCTCATTGATACCATATACTCCGTACGGCGGATGCTTTTCAGTTTCGACAAGGAGTGCCTTCTTGTGTATAACACGTGCTTGATGTGTTTTTGTTGTTGCCGGTCTGCCTGTTGCAGGGACTGATTCAAGGCAAACTGGACCAGAAGTCGCGCTGCTTCGTTGTCAAGTACGCTGTTGGACGCGACACGCACCACGAGGATATCGATGACATGATCCAGAAGCTCAGTAACTGGAAAGCGCAGTCGGCTGAGATCTGCGAGAAAATCAACACTATTCTCAGGTAGGGAACGCCGTGGATTGCTTCGTGTTTTTGTGGTTTGGTTGGTGTCGTTCTAACCCTTCTACTGCCTGCTGACCCAGTTTGGCGGAGAAGCAGGAGGAAGACGAGCGAACGCGGGAAGAAGGCATTAGCGCCAAGATGGCTGCTCGTGCAAGTGAGCGTGGTAAGGGTTTTGCTTCTGGCGGTGGAAACTTCCGTCCAGGCGAAGACTTTAGTCTATACGCGGACTCTGGAACGCGACGAGGGTAAGTACTACGAGCTCATACTTGCTACAGCGAACAATTGAAGTTGCTAATGCGGTGTTGTGATCAGAGCACCGTCCAAGCAGCGCATGCACTCCATGGGTCGCAAAGGCCGGATGTAAGAGCAGCAACTAAAAATCAATGCAACAGGTCAAGATTGAGCTCAACTCGAGTCAAGCGAGGCAGTGACAGATGCCACGAGCAGTTTAACGCTTTTGCTAAAATTAACGTTAGTTAACGGTATTTTTCCTTCGCAAAACCAATTTTCAAATTTCGTTTCGCCACTTCCAACCGTTGACCAGATGACGATTCCCAGCCAAGGCAACGGTGCTCAGCGCAAGCGCCCAATGCATTCCTTGGGTTCAGGCTTTAAGCACCACAAGAAACATCAGCACCGCTCCAACAATAGCAGCTTAGCCATCTCAGAACTGCAACGCACGCGCCAGCGTCTCCCCATCTACGCACACCGCAGCAAAATCATCGAGGCTGTCAATGGCAATCAAGTCGTGATCCTCGTGGGCGAAACTGGCAGCGGCAAGACGACGCAGATCCCTCAGTACATTTGGGAGAGCGAACGGGCCCATGCCCGTGTAGCCATCACGCAGCCACGTCGCGTTGCTGCTATTACAGTGGCGCAGCGCGTGTGCGAGGAGGCCAACCGCGGACCGCTGGGTGACGCCGTCGGCTACTGCGTCCGATTCGACGATACGACGTCGAAGAACACGAGACTCAAGTTCATGACGGACGGTATGTTGGTGCGAGAGGCTCTGCTGTCTCCGACGCTGGAGAGGTACTCGGTGGTCGTGCTGGATGAAGCGCACGAACGTACGTTGCAGACAGACATCTTGTTTGGTATTGTGAAGCGTGCAATGCGCAAACGCAAAGACCTCAAGGTGGTGGTCATGTCTGCTACTCTGAATGTGGCGCTGTTCCGGGGGTTCTTTGAGGACTTCAAGCCGTCGGTGATTCAGATTCCCGGACGGATGTTCCAGGTCGACGTGTTCTACACAGCCAAGACGCAGCCCGACTATCTCGACTCGGCGTTGGTGGCTGTGCTGCAGATTCACTTGGAGGATAAGACGAGCAATGGCAGTATTCTGGTGTTTTTGACGGGTCAGGAGGATATTGAAACGCTAGAGACGCTGCTGGAAGAGTACGCTCGATCACTGCCCGCTGATGCACTGAAGCTTATGGTATGCCCAATCTTTGCTGCCATGCCACGCGAGCAGCAGATGAAGGTGTTTGAACCGGCACCTGCAGGAGTGCGCAAGGTGATTCTTGCCACTAATATTGCAGAGACTTCGATTACTATCAACGGTGTCCGCTATGTCGTGGACACGGGACTCGTCAAGCAGCGCTCGTTTGTTGCCTCGAGCGGTATGGAGATGCTACAAACTGAGTCGGTGTCAAAGGCGCAAGCTTGGCAACGTACAGGTCGTGCTGGTCGTGAGGCTCCTGGTATCTGCTACCGGTTGTTCCCAGAGAAGACTTTCGAGCAGCTTCCGGAGCGCGCGATCCCGGACATTCAGCGTGTGAGCCTGGAGGTCGTGGTGCTGCAGCTGAAATGCATGGGCATCGACGATGTGCTGGGTTTCGAATTCATTGAGAAGCCGCTCAAGACGTCCCTGGTTAAGGCTCTTGAGAAGTTATATGCGCTGAAAGCACTGGATAACAAGGGCAAGCTGACCACGCGCGGCCGACAGATGGCCGGTCTGCCTGTGGAGCCCATGTATGCCGTGATGCTGTTGAAGGCGACGGAGTTGGGTTGTGCTGAAGAAGCGTTGAGTGTTGTGGCCATGTTATCTGTTGAGTCCATCTTCTACTCTCCTCGCGACAAGAAAGCAGAGGCAGCGCAGTCTCGCGCGCGGTTCGTTGCGTACGAAGGAGACCAGATCACGTTGCTGAACGTCTTCAACGGGTACATCCAGTGCGGAGCGAAGCAGCGCAACAAGTGGTGTCGCGACCACTACATCAATCACCGAGCCATGACGCGTGTTGAGAGCGTGCGGTTGCAGTTGAAGGGGTACCTAGAAAAGCTCGAGCTGCCTATCGATTCGAGTTTCCCTGACATCGATCCATTGCGGAAGAGCATCGTGGCCGGTTTCTTCCTGAACACAGCCATGCGTTCCGTCGCGGAGGGCCTGGGCGGTTCCAAGACTGCGTACAAGACAATGTGCGGCCGGTCGGAGATCGTCAAGGTGCATCCGTCATCGTCACTGTTCATGCGCAACCCGCCGCCCAAATGGGTGGTCTACAACGAGCTGGTGTTCACGAGCAAGCACTACATCCGGTCGGTGCTCGTGATCGAGAAGGAGTGGCTTGTGGAGCTGGCCCCTACGTTCTTTGCTAAGAAGAACGGCAGCGAGAAATAGAGCGACAGAGTAGAGCGTAGCAAGTACTACGTAGTAGATGAACGAGAAGAGAGCAAATGCACAGTGCATGACCATGTTGAAGCCCAAGTTGCCATTGTAGCCATGTCCTGTTCTCGCGTTTAAATGGTGTGGCACTGCCCTTTATTTTCGGCAGCGAACCGTAGCCACCACAGCTAGCTCTTGGTTTTTGTATGTTCCTGTCAAACTCAATCCCCTTTCCCTATCCTAGTTCATCATCTTCATACATTTCTAATTTAACGCGATCGCATTGGACAGGTTTTCAGGTTAAATATACGTTTCCACAGGTCTCCACCACTGGGCGTTGGCCGCCAATCGATTGGGTCGGAGTCCACAGCCCGTGCCGTGACGCCGCCCACACCTTCAGTCCCTCGCTCGTTCAATTCATCCGACTGGTACGTGAGGAGCTTCTGGTTTTCCATGCCGCCGCCCCAAAGGCCCGCCTGCCTCCGTCCCCTATGCAGCCCACAGAGAAGAGAGAGGCCGTGACCTAGCGCAACGCAACGCAGCTCAGCACCGCGCGCCATAAGACACAGGAAGAAGAATACACCACAAGTTTTAGACACTCTCTTTGGCAATTAGGGGGAGGAGAAGATACAGGCGCAAGACGGCGGACGAGGCTTTGGGTTTTATCGTTTGGGCCGACAGTTGCAGGTTTTACTCACTGGGTTTTAATTGTTGGTTTGGTGCTGCGCAGAACTTTGTTAAAATGGTCGCTTCCGCCGGTCAGCCTACTCGTCTCTACGTCAAGGGTGTGTTCCTTGGCTACAAGCGCGGCCTGCGCAACCAGTACTCGCACACGGCGCTGGTGAAGATCCAGGGCCTGACGGACAAGAAGGACGTGGACTTCTACCTGGGCAAGAAGATCGCCTACATCTACAAGGCCAAGTCCCTGAAGAACGGCTCCCAGTTCCGCGTCGTGTGGGGCAAGGTCATGCGCGCTCACGGCAGCAACGGCGTCGTGCGCGCCAAGTTCGCCAAGAACCTGCCGGCCGAGGCCATCAGCAAGAGCGTGCGCGTCATGCTGTACCCAAGCCGCGTTTAAGTGCGTGCGGGAGGTTTGAACTCGTGCGTCCTCAAGCCGCTTTGGTAGCCAATGACAACGAAGAGGGATTGTGACAACACACACACGCGCTTTTTCTTGTCTTCCGTTGAGTTCTTGTTTTTCTTCCCCGTTGGCTTTGATCCGTCCTTCTTCAGCTGTTTTACACCAGCACAGGTTAATTCGTGTTGCCACTTGCTGACAACGTTGGCCACCAAGTTACTTAACGAAGCTGACAAAATGGCTGTCGCGTAAGAAGAGCAATGGCGATGTTAGCTGACATGAATTAGACGGCATGTAGCTCAGGCACTTGATGGTGCTGTTGGTGAGTAAATATAAGGACAACAAGCGCCCCACGCACTTCGAGAAGCACCTTACTTATGGTATTAACGACGAAAGCGAACGAACGGTGGGCGCGACAACACATACGGCAAAGCAGTTGGGTAGTTCTACATCTCAAACTCCTCATAGTGCACATCGAAGATGCCAGCAAAGTTGGAGGCCTCCGTCTCCACGGCGTGAATCAGACCCATGGGGCCTGATACCCACGTGCCAATGCCGGTGATGTTGACAGCGAAGTTATGCGACTGTTCCTTCACAACCTCGTTGAACAGCTCCTTCACGTTCAACCGTGAGCGGCTCACGGGGTGGTGGAATTGAACCTCCTGGCCGTCGAATGAGAGCGAGTGCGAGTACGCTGAGGAGCGGTTGACATTTGCCATTGTCTCCTGGGGTCCGTAGCTGCCGAGAGTGGGCATGAGGCGCGACTTCTCCATTCGGCTCATAGACCGAGGCGTGGGCTCAGTAAACACTACAGCCCAGCCAACGCCAGCACCCGCAATCATAATGAGGACCTCTACGACGCGCTGCATTGGCCACATGTTCTGGTTAACGCGCAGAGCGCCCAGGATCGGGTAGTTATACCGGATGAGGAACAGGCACCAGAAGCTGCACGTGAACGTCACGAAGAACAGCAGCATCTGACGGGGCACCGATCGGGACGACTGGAAGAACGGGCGCGTCGGAACCATACTTGTGTCATCCATAGGCTTGAGCGTGATACCGTTGGGGATGTCCACGCCACCCAGGTGCTGGTCACCCGTGAAGCAGAGACGAACCTTAAACTTCACATGATCCGGGTCGTACTGCTCGATGGCATCTAGCAGAGGCTCGAACTCGTGGAAGATACCGATCTCGCGAGATGTCCAGTGGAAGTACACCTGCGTGAATTCCATGTTCGGATCATTGTTGCGCATGCAATCCAGGATCTTGCCCACAATGCTGATAATCGGCGTTCCGCCAATACCACCAGCCACGAACACGAGAGCCGGGTAGTGCTGGAAGTCGTCAGACATCTTACCGTAGAACCCGTCAACGTAAATGAGCGGCATCTTGCGTTCTTCACGCGCCTGAATAGCGACAGCGTACAACGACTTGGTCCAGTTGCCAATGCACTTGACGTGCACGGTGAAGGTGTCCTCGTACTCGATTGGCGACGAACTGATACTGAACGGGTGCCACTGCGCGTGTGACAGCAGTGGAATGCGCAGGTAAACAAACTGGCCAGCATGGTAGTGGCCCGACTTACCGGGTGAGCGGCGGAAAACCAAACGCGTGATCTCACCAGGAATGGCTTCCAAGTCCACGACCTCGCAAGGCATGCGGCTCTGGCTTCGAGCCAAGATGCGGTGCATGACAAAGAGGCACACGGACGGGTACATCCAGATGACGAACTGCGAGAAGTGCAGAGCGCTGAGGAAGAGCACGAAGATGAAGAGGTGGTGGCAATAGTAGAACACGTCGTAGTACTTGCGGCGAATCGGGCTCAGCGACGTCACTCCAATGACGAGGCAGCAGAGCAACGCCAGTTGGCCGCAGAAGTTCTGGAGGCGCGACTTGCCAATAGTTCCGTAGTCGCAGTCCATGCAGGGGAATGCCGACTCAATGAACGTGCCGCTCTTAAACCACGCGTAGTAGTATGGGATAGCGTGAAGCGCCACCATCGCGACAGTAAAGAATCCGATCCAGCGGTGGTACTTGATGGCGTGCGAGTAGTCGATGCCCATGGAGAGCATCCAAAAAGAGTTGCGCGTCGCGGGGATAATCAGCAGCGAGAAGCAGAGCACAGCGTTGAAGCCGAACACTTCGCCCACGAGCCGGAACACGGAAGCAGAGTCGGTCGACTCGGCCTCCACGAGGTCGTCGTAGTTCCTCGAGAACACGGCAGCGAACCAAATGGCGTTCAGACCTAGAAACACGAGCGTGCAGATAGACTCAGCGTACGAGATGTTGATGGTGCCGACGAAAATCTTGCGCTTCAGGAAGCGCATGACCGTGCGGTGTGCTCCCGTCGGCACAGGCGGCAGAGCGTCTCCCAAGGCGAGCGCTATGCCTCCGATCATGAACGGCAGTCCAATCAGCACGTAGTTGACGATAAACTCCACAATTTCACGGTGTCCTCCGACCCACTGGGCGTCCTCGACTGTCGATCCGAAGAGCACGTAGAGCTGGAAGCGGAAGCCCATTCGGTACTCTGGCAGCTCGTGGTAGATGATGGCGAAGATGACGACAGTGGCGCATACCGCAACGGTCAGGAAGGGCCACGACTTGTAGTTCTTGTCCACGGGCGTGCCGTACACGAAGGGCGTCGCGAGCTGCGACGGCTTGCCGGCCATGTTGGTGCCGCTCACGCTGAGCGCGAAGAACTTGCTTTCGCCGCGACTGCTGTCTCCATTGGCGCTGTAGCCCGTAGGCGGCTGGCGCAGATCCAGCGAGTCAGCCGGCGAGTCCAGCACATTGCTGTCCATCGAGAGGTTCACCATGGTCGCGGCGTCGCTTAGTTCGTCCGTTGATCGGTCGGTTCGCTGTAAAACGCACAGTGGTGGTGAGGCGGGGGGAAAGGTGACGACGACCGACACTCCGACAGTCGACAGGCCGGTAAGGAAGTTGCTCGGCTAGTATCTGAGAGAGTTAGTGACTACAGCTGCAGCGGCGACTGGATCCCGTCCTGCAGCTTTCGCGTGTGGGGGAGAAGTCTGCAGACGGATGTAGAAGCGGAGCGCGCAGCCAAACACAATCGCCGAGTGAAGAGACTCGGGACGACGGGGCGACTGCGCTACGTAATCGGACAAAGCGCTTGTGCTGGTGCTGCGAAGCGCCGAGGCTTGGGGCTGTTGTGCTGGTCGCGAGCGAGCGTTACTGGAGCGCAGAGCAATTCCTAAACTGCAGGTGTGGGGGTGCCCCCATCCAGCTGGGCAGGGCAGATCACATGATGCGAGTGTGCCTGTAGTCAGCAGGCTTTTTCCAACGGTACAGGAGAGTCAGCGTTATATCAACACGTTTGTATGGGAACCTACCCCTCACGCTAACCACCAGCCGGAGACAGCGAATTCCCACCGATCGTTTGGGCGGTACGGTCTCGAAAATGGCCCAGTTTGGATGATGGCGTGCTACATGTATAATACCAACGTCAGCGGCTATTATAATAACTCTTTTATAATATTAATACATGTAAGAGCAATGTGATCGAAGCGGCTTTCACTAGCCGTCGAGCTGTGGCTGCAGCTGCAGTTCAACACGATGAATGAGACAAGAACTTTTGGCTGGAACTTTGCGGGATGTCAACGTCGACGGAGTGGACTGTAATCTGTTTTTTTTATTCACGCAAGCTTTGTTAAGTAAGCTCCGGTTCAAGTTGCGGTGATTTGACGGCTTCTCTCTTATGAAAATTTACGCCGCCAAGGCTGGAACGTTAGTCCAATAAAATTGGGTCATGAACAATGAACTTCATGTTCAGAGTTGACGAACTCCAGCTTTAGCAGTTACTGCATGTAGCAATTGGATGTCGCATTAAAAACCGCGAAAATAAAATATGTTAATCTTCGCCTTGTGTGAGAAGGCAACAAAGGGTTTTCTCTCCTATCGTAGCATTCAAGTCGTGGAACTTCCAAGCTTTCGAAAGCGCTTTGCAAATCTGAGCGAATTGTCGAGCTTCTACGTGCCACCAACAGTCATAATTTGCATCTCACGTACACATTTTGGGCCCGACCACATTTGTAGGTTGTGCAGATACCAAGATCTGCTTTTGGTCCGATCATGGCTGGGAAGAAGCGCACGCCGCTACTTGTACATGTATCTCCAAGCCCTAGAAAGCGGGTGGGGGCGGACGATCAAGATAGTGATGAAGACGACGTGCCTCTGGCCAGCATTCTCCAGCGCCGACGCCTCGCCTTCAACGTAGCCAAAACATCCACGTCGAAACAGAAGAATGGGGCCAGAGCAGCCACCGGTGGGCGGCGCTACACTTGACTTGACTTGACTTGACTTGACTTGGTGAAGGCACTGCCTTCAAGGCAGCAGATGACTGATATGATTCTGTTGTAGCCATACGACGCAGGAGGGCGAACGTGCCGCCGCTGAACGAGGTGGTCGAGCGCTGCATCATGGAGTTCCTGCCGGTCGTGCCAGACCGACTGCGCATAGAGGCGGTGTGCAGGCGCTGGCGCCTCTTGAGTCACGAGGAGGTGCCTGTCACGGAGCTCGACTTCGGCCAAGTTGTTATGCGGCCCTTGCTGAGATGTGACGTCAGTGCAATGCTGGAGCGCGCCAATAACCAGTTGACGCGGCTCGTCTTGCCCGACATCACTCTAGTCGACGCACACATTGAGCTCATCGTGCAGCAGCGGAATCTCCGCGTCTTCCGAGCACACAGGTGTGTGGATGTGGTGGCTGTTGCTGGTGATCACTTCCTCCACGACGTCCAGATGCTATCATTTCTAATCGCGACGGTTGGTGCAAAGGATGCAGAAGAAGCACATCTTCAACATCTTGAAGCACTGCCCCAATTTGAAGGTCGGTACATGTACTGTAGCGCCATGTGCTGTGGTTGGCTTCGTTTCGGTAGCTTGACTCGCACATGTACTTGTGCAGACTTTGGAGCTGCTGGACTGCCGGGCCTTGACATTGAGCGGGTGGCCACGCGATGCGGTGGCGCTGCGTGAAGTGTATCTCAACGGGTGCAACTTCGTCACCAACCAAGCAGCTAGTTCGCTGATCAAAATCTGCGGGAGTTCGCTGGAAAAGGTCATTTTCTCGGGTACGTATCGGATAGGATAAGACCAACGTGAATATACTCCGCCAAACGTGCTGCTGGTCGCTAGCCTGGTGAGTCTGACGCTGCTGTGTTTCGCTTCTACAGAAGCGACGAGTCTAGGTTCGCAGATTTTTAAGGACCTCGCTAGTCATTCAGTGAAGCTGGAGGAACTGACAATAAGGTGTGAAGATGAAGCGTATGTCAAGCGTGCCTCGCTTATGCTTCTGACGCTTGCTTTATCTGCTTGCTCTTGGGTAGCAATTGCAACAGAGTAAGGCTCCACGATGTCCAAGCCTTGACCGAAGCTCTTTGGAGCTCGTTGCGCTGGTTGGACCTATCATCATGCCGCGGCATCTCTTCATTTCCGGTATGCCATGCTGACGATACACTTGGTGTGTCTTTATGTTGGCTGAGACTCAAAATCCTTCTGTAAATGTGCAGAATTCTACAAGCTTGCCTCAGCTACAAGTGCTGATGCTGGACAAGACAAAAATTAACGATGACGGCTTGCGAGCGATTGCTCAAGTCGCGCCATCACTTCGATACCTTTCCCTTCAGGTATGCATTCAATAGTGCGTGCTGTAGACTAGCAGCACCGAATCACTGCCAGCCCCAGACCCTGTTAACAGTTTGGTGCTATACATGTAGGACTGTCGTGCCATTTCCGAAGATGGACTCGCTGCAATTGCATCTTCCGACGTTTCGGAAGGATGTACAAACTTGGAGCTTGTCGATTTGAAGGTTCGTGGCAAGCGGGAAGCGGCCTACACCATGATTGGTCCTCTCACCTTTATCTTGTATCTGCGACTCCTCAGGGTACGCCTGTGACAGATACAAGCGTCGAGGCACTTGAAGCTCAGTGCCCACGCCTTCACTTGGTGCGCGTTGACTCATGTCGGTCTGTTTCCAGAAAGATGAGGCGAAAGTACAATGAGCGCGCACGGCGCATTCTGGCTGGAGGCAGGCTAAGCAAGTGTGAACGAATCTTTGCAGAGCGGAAAAAAACCGAGATGATCGACCGAAACAAGAGCGACAGCGAGTCTGACGACGAATCTGAAAGTGACCAAGATGGAGATGATGACTATGTTGTCGAAGTAAGACAAAGTGGGGCTTCGTACAGGAGACGACGATAAGCTTCTGACTGGGTTGTGAAACCTAAGACGTGCAGACCGCAGACGATACAACGCACACCACGCGTGCTAAACACCTTGAAAGACAACACTGCGTCATGGTTTGTTTCCTTGAAACGGAACGGAACTGGAATGGGCTGCATTTATGTTAATACCCCGATTCCCACCAGCCTCTAGACGCAAACAGCAGATTGCACTTAGAAGCGGAGCTTCTTGAAGAAGAAGCTGACACCAGCAGCCTTCTTCTCCGACTTGCATGCGGCCTGGTTGAGGTAGCTATAAACACCAAATAAAAATAATCAACATGTCAGCACCCTTACTCCAAAAATGTTGTATCTGTAAGCTGAATCCAGCGATTGTTCTTAGGACGTACCGCTCCTCGAACACCTTCTTGATGGTCTTGCGGGACTCAACGCGGGTCTCCGGGTTGGCCAGCACCTCGTCGTCCAAGACCTTCTTCAGGTCGATGTCGGCGACGTAGCGGGTGGGCATGATGTGGTTGTAGTTGACGTACTTGACGAACGGTTTCACCTTCGAGCGCTTCTTAAGCTTGTTCTTGCCCATGGAGCGCGTCACCTTGCGCGGGTAACGGTCAATGCCGGCAACTGTGTAATACACAGGCTAATGTCAGTCACCACGCTCACTCATCGCCATCCAATGGCAATACCCTGAAATTATCAAGTTGTATAGCGTCGTACCGATGGCGTGGCCGAACTTGCGGTCACCACGGCCCTCGTCGAAGGTCTTCACAACGATAGCTTTGCGGCCAGCGAAGCGGCCATTAAGCAACACAACAACCTTTCCGTTCTTGACACTATACAGCAGCATCAGTAGCACACGTGCGTCAGTCTCTTCGTTCTACTTTTTCCTGTTGTTTCCCTGTCGCCTCCGCTCGCTCTCCGTTGACGTGCTTCAGATCTGTCCATTTCTAGCTAGTGCCCTCCTTCCCCTGTCTGAGGTCTGCCCACGCTGCTTTACAGTATCCTTTCGTCGTCCCGCCTGAAGGGGGGGATCCGAAGCACGCACCGACTGCAGCGAGCGAAGGCGACCGCGCGGCCTGTTGCTCCTGTCTGATCCATTCACTTACATGCCCATGTTTGCTTTTCTTGGGAGTTTTGGTGCAGTTCCGTACTGCTGGCGGTCCTGGATGCGAGCGAGGCCAAAAGCGCCTGCCAGGGCCAACCAATCGTGCGTTCCCGCTCCTGATTGGCTCTTTCCCCGCGATCACTCGGTTCGCCAAGAGCCCTCCGCGGTTCAGTGAACCGTAATAGGGGAAGGTTTTCAGTGAACCGCTCATGCAGCAACCTTTGCTCTACTTTCACGCGACATTTCGTGTGCCGCACACCAAGATGAGCAAGGTTGCAGTTGCACATTCACTCCGCATTCCGCGCTAATTCATGCACTGCTGTTGCTGCGTGAAAGTAAGGCACCGCTGCTAGGCACATGTTTCCACGGTGGCGAACAAGTAATCAGCAATGGCGAGCGGTTTCAGAGTTTTAGGCACGCGGCGGAGGGTTGTCGGGCTTTCCGCTGGTCATTAGTCGATATAAATAGTAGATTGCGCAACACTGGAGAGAGAGACTATTGCTGCCTGCCGCAGCATTTTCAGTATTATCCTTGTTGGTCTGAAGACTCGATGCGCGCTGGAAGTGGTGAGACTACTAGATAGACGACTACCCCCTGCACTGTTGGAGAATAGGAAGTCCGAGAGTATCATGATGATGTTCTCGCGCTCCAACCACTCGCCGGTGGTGCAGCATCAAGCCTTCCGGAAGTTGACTGAGATGATGCACTCTTGCTTGGAGAATCAGTGCTGCGCAGACTGCACTTCACGTCTGAGCGACTCCATTTGGGCCAGCACGACCGTCGGTGCGTTCCTGTGCATCCATTGCGCCGGAGCTCACCGTAAGCTTGGGGTTCAGCTCTCCAGAGTAAAGTCACTTCATCTCGATACATGGACGGACGACGAAGTTGCGGCCATGAAAGGCGGCAACAAAAGCGTAAACGAAATCTACAGCAAACACCTTGACAAGTGGCTTGAGGTGGACGTGTCACTGGAGTTGTTACCCAACACGGACACAGACCTCCGCGAGAAATGTATCCGCGCCAAGTATGAAAACAAACAGTTTACGAAGTTGCCACATTCGTTCGCTTCGAGCAATGACAAAAATCAGGATAGCCCAGAAAACCCCGAGGAGCCAGCTCCTTCCGCTTCGTCCGGTGGTCTGGCAGAAGCGCCGACGTCATCGTCGCCCGGATCCTCTGCAGACCAGAACCAGCAAAGAAGTCCTGTCCAGAAGGTGCAGCACGCAGAGCCCGCCGTGGTGAAGGCGGGTAGCGTTGTGGAAGTGACGAAGCGCTTTCTCAACTATTTTGTCGTTGTGGGTCGTGGGGCATTGATTCCGGACCAAAACAGTAAGTACTTGCTGGATGTTCGAATGCAGTTCGTTTTTACTTGGAGGAGTTTTGATAAGATTTATGTTTTCACTGTGAGCAGTCGAGAAAACGAAGAGCCCAACAGAAATTCGATTCCTTCCGGCTGTACTTGACATGTTCCCAGATATGTATGGGGACTCGCCGTTACCAGCGCACATTGCCGAGTTCGTATTTCCAGAAGGGTTTGCTCTAAGCAAATCCTACGTTGCGCCCGTGTTCTTTTCGTTTGTTCTTACGAACATGAGCGGCGTCAAGATCTACGCGTGCGCACTTAAATTTTATGAGGAATTGCACCCGCTCGAAGTTGTATCCTTGATAGCGCCGCACTATCATCGCCAGCGCCACCGTCGCCGACCATCACATGGCCCACACCAGCCTGACGAAAATGACAACAATCAGCGAACTCAACTGCCGCAATGGGTACAAGACCTTTCAGGGGACGTGGCAAGCGCGCCTGGGCCAGTATTTTGCCCAAAGTGCATTGTAGTAACGTCTCACTACCCATACTTCTCCGCTTTTCGGCAATTTCTTCAGCAGGTAATGGTCGTGATGAGCTTGACTCGTTCAACTAGTAGTGAGTTACTTATTGGAGCGTTGGTATGTACTGTCTTGCTAGATTTACCGAGTGACCCTATCCGAATCCCCGATGCCAATCGAAAGATATATCGCGAACTTCTTGGCGGAAATCCCGCTGCCACCACCAGGTCAGATACAAGTCCAACTAACCTTGCCGGATCGCAACTTGATTATTTCGCGTCCTCCAAAAAACGAGCTTCCCCTGGTCGATGTAAGCACTCGTCAATCGTCCTCGTTGTGGTAACATCTTTGGTGTTGTATGACCAATTCGCTAACTTACTACGTATCGGCCAGTTTCCCTTTCGACCGCTTTTTCAAGTCCTAGACCTAAATAATGTGTTGCTGGTCTTCTCTTGTGTTGCCTTGGAGCTCAAGGTACGATCTACAACACTAAATTACGTCTCCTACGACGTGAGAGCTGCTAACGTGTTATTGCCGCGTTTAGGTCGTGTTATGCTCTAAGCACATTGGTCTTCTCACACCGGTTGCAGAAGCACTCCTGACAATTTTGCTACCATTTTCTTGGCAAGGGGCATACATCCCTGTACTCCCGACGTCGCTTCTCGACGTTATTGACGTGAGTGACCAAATAAGCAAGCTGTTCTTCCTGCAGCAATTCGAGCTTACAAATGGTGTGCTGTGATGCAGGCACCCGTGCCTTTCTTAGTGGGCACTCACTCCGATTGTCTCAAGCAAGTAGCGGGTCGAACCACCAACGTCGTATTCGTCGATCTGGATCACAACCGGTTCGTTCGCACTAGGTTCCAATCGTCGATTCTTCTTATCTAACGTTTCATTAACTGTTCCACGTTGCATTCCACAGGGTAATCCCTGCAGTGGATGAATCAGGCAAAAGCATTTCAGTGCCGAAAATCCCAGATAGAGAAGGGTCTAAACTGCGAGCGAAGCTGGCGGAAGTTGTTAGTGTGCGTTGATATTCTCGTATGGTAATGCGCTGGCAGGGACGAATTGAACTGACAGTGCACGTGCTGATCTTCTTTTCCAGATTTTTGACCCCTACGCTGCAGGAATCGGTCGAATTGACTTGGTATGTCGTTCTTGTCATTTTTTTCTTCTGCTTCGGGGGATACTGGTGTTTCCAAACTTAATGAGTTGTCTGTTGTGCCATATCCTCTGTATAGGCCTTTCCGAATGAGGAGCACCTTGAACCGATTGGCAATTTCGCCTCTGACCACGGGCAAACCATTCCTCTGCCCACGTCTTATTCAGAATCGAGCATGTCGGACTCTCTTAACTCGCATTATTCGATTGGCAAGATCAAGCGCGGAAGAAGAGCTAGTGCGGCATTTAGCCTTCCCTCTTCATCTCTGGCTCCGTCTCCTTCGGCATCTTTTTCCCGAACCAATTCTGGTCTGAATCGACACAATTTTTCGTTGGCTACGTCGACGATATCACCGACTGGTAATGATGCCAGCAGTGGACTTACTGACAGCCGATACAACGAAACGGACAATTTCTCAACTGAGGGGGCCCGTAAAGCATTTTTACGCTTCTTCGTGACACTTCTCAAGAAATACGCAAGCTATCTCGTAGGTCACTTGTAATGTCAACATCTGCAAGTCGTTCAATGCTAACACCGAATCCTGTGCTTGCCAGCAAAACCCCCCTGTTGTACAAGGGACGTCAGGAACCCCAGCGCTATTTGACAGCAAGCGTTTCCTCCACGACAATTTCGACGCTGCATCACGTCCATTTGTAGCCCAGCTAATCGCAACGCAGATGTTCGACCGTTTTATTGAAGATCGTGTGTTCAATCAGCAACTTCCAGAGGTGCTGTTCTTTGACCAGTCAATCAGCCAAAAGCTCAACCGTTCATTGTCAATCGGCAAGAAGAAGTACGACTGCAGTTTCTTGGAGGACCGCTCGGATGAGATTCAAGAAACGTTTATCGCGCCACCTCCGTCAAACATAGGCCTTCCCGATGACGGCACCATCTACAAGGTACGTGCTGCGATGGTTATCTTTTGTACCTTGAAGTTTTTCAAACTCACACGCGGTGGTTTGACTTGTTTCTAGTACAAGGCATTTCCACGACTCAAAAAGTAAGTATTGATCGCCCAATTTGACATTAAAGTACTTGCAGTTAATTTTCGTGCGTTGTGCATCGCGGTGTAGAGCCTTGTTTGGCAACATAAGAAAGCCACGTGAGTTATACACTTCTCGGGAACAACAGCGCAACGTTTCTCGAGTGAGTTTCCACCAAGGAATATTCAAGACTGTAAAGTAAGTGCTACGGACACCATGATACTATGCGTATGCATTGATTTAATACTAACCCTGGCTGCAGCAGATCTTTCATTGGCAGTGGCGCAAGCTGGGAAGCCACCCGCCATCTCATCATCAGCGTATGGTTTTTATCAGCACTTATACATCTTGAGCCGTAAACTAACAAATGTTTTCTGATGCATTTGTTGGCACACGGAAACAGCTTCAGACACAATTTCGAATGTACAGAGCCCGAAAAAAATATCGCAGGCAAAGAAGTGCTGCTGTATTGATTCAAAGATGGATTATCGCCGGGATAAAGGTAAGTTAATATCCTGCGTTTAGTTCGTTGAGGGGAAGTGTGTGTGTGCTAAGATGCTGGTCTGTAGGGAAGAGCCGATCGCAAATTCTTCATGGCTCTCAGAAACGGGGCGATTGTGATCCAGAATGTCTATCGAACCCACAACGCTGTGATGAAATATCGTGCACAACGCAAAGCACTGCTGAAGCTGCAGTTTTTGGCTAGGGGTTACATCGTGCGTGCGCGGTATCAACGTGTATCCCGAGGTATTCGCTGCCTGCAAGCACAGTGGCGTGGTAGTTTCTGCAAGCGCAGCTACAAAAATCTGAAGTATCAAGTAGTTCGAGCTCAAAGCCGTGTCCGAGGTTTTCTGTCGAGGAAGCATACCAGCAGGTACGCCGCTCCTAGGCTTCCATTTTGTCTAAGGGTGCTCACTATCACAACTTCTTTCTTGCGTAGGTGGAAGACCAGCCTGTTTCAAGAAAGCCGACGAAAAGTATATGACCTGTGGAACCGGTGCGATACTCCTCTACTCTATCGATCCAAGTTCTGGCTCACGTTCAATCACTCAGACTTCTTTGCAATTGGGGTGAGTTTGCCTAAATTCACTGCTGTTTTGTAGCGAAAATCTAACGTAGAATAATGTTGTTGTAGGTGTTTTACGAAGAAGAAACACGACTTCATGCTTGCTGCACCGAAGCAAAGGCAGCCCACGCACACCAGAGCTTCGAGGCAGTACACTTTCAAAGGCCCACCAAAAGCAGCGAGATTCGTGGATCTGCGCTTAATTCTATTAAGCATATGATGAGCCCTAAACCAATTGGCCCACACAAAACAATCGGAGAAATGGTAAGTGGACATTCCGGTCTAGTTCACGAATCATGTCTAACGAATCCTATCGCACCTAGACCGCTAAGCGAATGAAAGAAGAGCGGAACAAGATATACTACGGACTGAAACACCATACACGACCTTCTGTTCGGGAGGAGTTCTACAAAAAAATTGGGATTAACCCAGCCGTGAAGAGGAAGAAGAAGAGGGTGAGTTACCGCTTTTCCTTGGTGCTGGACCGGAGTAAGCACGAGTAAGCTCACACGGGTAACTTATTGTGATGACAGCTAGCGGCGCTTGTGTGGACCAGCTACGATACAGCAGATATTAGTGCAGAGGTACTCCTTTTAGGATAAGCGATGGTGTTTATCGAGATACTCATGGAGGTTGCTGTACATGTATTGGTGTCTAGGTTGTCGTATCCTCTTCATCTAGTTCTGACCAACCCCACCCACTTCCAGCCCAAATCGACCATCAAAAGCAGGTATGGAAATATTTGCGCGTTTACTTTCATGGTTTTTCATTGAGTCCTCACTGAGTATCCGCTTGAATGTGCTGTAGCTCCGCCTTCGCGACGATTTGGCGTTTACAGTTAACGCAGCGCTCAAGTCGATCCGAGTTTCAGCGACGGGCTCTTCCGATGCTTTGTCTCCGCTCCATTTACCCAAAGATCGCGCGCTCGTCGAGCTGCAGCACCAGGTGCGTATGCTCACGCTGCAGAATCGGCGACTCACAGGCGACCTGGCCGCATCACGACGCGAGACGAGTGAGTTGCGCGCAGAGCTCCAAAAAGTGCAGCAACTACCGCAGCTACAGCGAACACGCTCCAACAACATTTAGAAGTAGTTGCCTTCCGGTAGTCCATACATCTCCACCGTTTATCATCAATTCACCGTGCCTCTTGAGAGCGGCCATACTATGGATGTTGAAGTTGAAGTGGTGTGGTGCACACATTTCGCTGAACGAAGGCACCTACTATTTTTTCTTTGCGACCCCCCGACGCAATGCCGACACCTCTGTACACCTTGGAAGATGCTCTGCTGGTGCATGTGCTCAGATTCGGAGCGGCCCGAGACGTGGAGGCCATGACAATCGCCTCTAGACTTGTTGCGCTCCACGTGCTGCCTCAGTATCCCGAGATATGGCGCGTTCTGTTTGCTCGTCAATGGGAAAAGTTCAACTTTCCCTTGGACGCCGTTGCAGAGGACGCCAGAAACCTCGTGGTCGACGCGCGACTGCGTGCACTCTTCCCACTGTAAGTTCAATTGTGGTTATTGCTAAAAAGGAGTTGAAGGTGGTAGAGGTGGTGAAGATTTTGACATAGTGCTGGACATTTCATAAAGTGAGTGCACGGAAACTCGCATCTTTCAATTGTTGTCACGTACAATTGTCCCGTTGCCATCAGGTATGGACATTGGAGAGACGCAGCGCTCGCGGGGGTATTCAGATACCCATCACAGGTAAGGGTTCATGGTTACGTCTTTCGCTGGTGTTGAGTCGACCTTCCTGATGCTATGTTTTGTAGTATTGTACCACTGGAGCAGAAGGAGAGTGGAGGCCAGGGTAATGCTAATGTTGTGACTGCGTTTGCCTTTGATGGCAAACGGTTCGGCAACGACCGATCGGTGCGCGCGAATGTGCCATTCCCGGCATCGTTCTACATCGCGGTATTCAAGCGTCGGGTGCAAGACGCCTCGAGCAAGAAGGAATCACTCGTTTACCAGATTGGTGCAACGACTAGCGGCTACTTTGAAATTAGCATTTCTGATCCTGTTTCACGACCCAGTCCTCACACGACGAGGAATGGGAGAGTGGAAATGACTGCCATCGGCCTGGTTTCATCCACCTTTCCGTTGGTTGGAAAGCAACCGGGATGGATGATCCCGTCATACGGGTACCACGGAGACAATGGAAAAATCTACTCAGCATTTCCTGTAAGTGCATGATCGCATACTGTTGAAAAACGTGTTGACGAGCTTGTGTGTGTGTGTGCGTCTGTCAGTGGAATCCTTTTGGCCCGCGATTTGGCGTGAGTGATACAGTCGGTTGTGGCATTCGACGCAGCACCCAAGACACTGATCGACGTGTTTTCTTCACGCATAACGGCAACAATATTACATGTAAGTGTATTTTTGTATCTCTCCTGGTACTTGCCACCGTACTAACCTTTCGCCATCTCAAAGCGCGTTACCTCCCAGGGCCTGGTCGGTACATCCTATGCGACAACGACCATGAATGGTTTCCTGCAGTGGGTTTGGATTCACCAAACACTATCCACGTAAACTTCGGCCAGCAGCCGTTCAAGTACGACCATGTCATCGGTAAGGTTTGCCTCAAGTGTCGTATGCTGTAAGAAACGGCGGTTTGACAATGGTCGTGATGGTTCTTTGATTCAGATGAGCTGTTCAACGAGTGCATAGGAACGAATGCTCTTGTGGCGCGGCAGATGCTGCGAAACGCCAACAAAGCCTGTTTTCGCGCTGTGCGGCGTAATTGCATCGACGCATTCATCGCCAACGTCCAGGAGAGACGGCGATTGGCGAATATGTAGTTGAATATCTTGACACCTCTGCAAACGGTCAAATGCAAACACTTTCCAATACTTTGTTGCACTGCAACTATCTAAAATGTATCCATTCTGATAATCCTCTTCGATAGCATATAGCTATCTCAGAATATGCTGTTCATCAGTATTTTCAGATTTGCTGGAACGACACAACGGTCATGGCGACTTGCCTCTCCGACCTGGGCGACGAGCTTCTGACGCACGTGCTGAGCTTCGCCGCGGCTCGGGACGTGGAGTCTATCACTGTAGCGTCGCCTGTGGTCGCTTGCGACGTGGTGCCGTGGTTCTCAACCATATGGAAGAACATTTTCCGCCGTCGCTGGGAGGCGCTCAACTTCCCATTGGATGGCGTGGCGCAAGGCGACGCGCTGCTCCAAATCAACGAGAATTTGGACACTCTATTCCCCAGGTCAATGCAAAATATTTTTGTTTGTGGTAAGTTGGTAAGTTACTTAAGTAGTGGAAAGCTGACACTGTCGTGGTTGGTTGACTCGTTGCAGTTCGTGCACGGAAAGTCGCAAATTCCAATTGCTAGCCCACGCCATCATCCCCGTGCCTTCTTATGCAGATATAAGAGATACGCAAATGGCTCTGGGATACACAGATGCATACCATCGGTGTGTAAAATGTTTTATTGTAGTAGAGACTGAAGTGGTAGCGCTAGCTAAGTTGATATATTTTTTGTGGTTTAGGATTGTTCCTCTGCAGGCGCCAGACTTGATGGAGGCACACTCAGTTGACTTTGCTCTGGATGGAGGGATGCTGGGGGATGACAGATGTGTTCGAGCCAATATGCCGTTCGCTACGACGTTCCATGTCGCGGTGTACAAGCGCAACCCAACAGAAAAAGACAAAGCTCAGGGCCAGACACGACCGGTGTTTCAAGTTGGCGTTGTTCCTGGAGGATACTTCGAGCTGAGCTTGTCGAAACGACAGCATCGACATGCGAGGGCTCCTTCTCTCTTCGGTCAAGACTCCATGACGTCTATTGGTCTGGTGAATTCGAAGTTCCCGCTGGTGGGTAAGCAACCAGGGTGGACACGGAGGTCGTACGGATACCACGGTGATGATGGCCGATACTATCATGGAACTCCGTTTGAGGTAAGTGGTGCTAATCTTCAGCCGAGTTTTGTGTATGCTCAGTACCTGACCTTGTTCTTGGAACCTGATGCTACTTGAAGCAGGGTCGGCCATTTGGTCCAATGTTCAAGGCTGGGTGCACTGTTGGTTGCGGGATTCGCATCAATCCGGCTACAGGGACGATGTTTGTATTTTTCACGAACAATGGTGAACTAATATCTGGCGAGGATGGAGCGTACGTGGAGTGTGAACATCGAAATTGGTTCCCAGTAGTTGGACTGGACTCGTACGATGCGTTGCATCTTAACTTTGGGCAAGAACCTTTCGTGTACAGCGATATCACTGGTACGCAACGGCATTTCTTGTGCCAAACCGGTAGTGTTTGATGGAAATGTGGATCAACACCTTACAGTCAGTATAATGACGACGCTTGGTTTGTTTTATAGATGAACTATTTGAAGAGTGCAACGGCATGGGGCATGCTGTCTCGGAACAGCTGCAGTGGTATGATATTCATGACTCGGACAGTGACAGCTCCGAAGATGAACAGAATGAAGACGAGGGTAATTCCGGAGATGGCGCTGGATCGGACATGTCTGACGAAGAGATCAGCACCAGATTGATCATGCGCATTCTCGCAACGCGGCGAGCAGGAATGGACGTCGTTTGACGCATTGATTGCGCTGCACTTTATAAACTATGGAATCGCATTTAGTTCTGGAAATGTTCTCAGTGAGAACATTTTACTCGTGGTGAGTGGTACTAGAAATAGCGCAAGTGGCAATTTGCACGTGAAGCTTTTTACTTGGCACACCCAAAAGAAAAGTGCTCTACCGGTACCTCTTTGATGCGAATGAAGGGGGGCTGCAATTACCCCCCGGTCAAACTATCGCCATGGTCACATTGGAACCCTACGTAGAAGGTGTTCGCGAGGGTGTTGGCGTACTCGTTGCTTTCCCAGCCGATGCGGTTGATCATGCGATGACATATACACGTAAACTTGTCATCGTAGTGGTACAGTAGCATACGGCACGAAAGACTGTGCCCCACCAGTTGCTGCCGCCATGAGTTCCATGGTAAGAGAACGTCAACGGCCATGCATACAACGAGCAGTGACAGCGCTGTCATCAGTAAACCTGAACGGATAGGCAAATGAGGTCCCGTCATACCGGTACACGTAATAGCGAATGTAGCCATTCTCGTGGGTTGTCTGGCGTGACTCTCGGCAGAAGACCACTTCAAGGTGCGTATTCATTTTGCAAAGAACTGCAGTTAGCCTACAACGCAAGAGAAACGCTGTGTTAAACCGCGGCGGCGGCAGTCGATTGTCAACACCTCTTGGCTCGCGCGCTTACATGTAAAAGCACAAGTTGCTTGCAACCTAGAGGCTTTAATACTGGTATCGGTTGCGAAATTCAGCGTCCGACCGCGTTGTCTTTGTGTTTTTTTCTCTCTCCTCACGTCAGTCCCTCCTTCCATCCAGCACTTACCGGTACTCACTCCCCGCTTGCTCCCCAGCCCGACTGCATGGCCTGCCATTCTCGACTCGCGATCGGGGTAGCTGAGCCTTGATTGTGCTTGCTTCTCAAGTTCTCAAGTCCATACCTATGGACTTGTATGGATTTCCTAAGTCGCTTTCATTGTCTCTTGCCCGCGGATTACGCTAATACACGCTTTGAAACAGCCATCCTACCTTTACCCATCATCATCCGCCGCATTTGTCGCAGTGGTTGAACTGGTTGAACCAGTTCCGAAGGTCCGGCCATTCTCAAATTCGATCGCCCATGTGCCAAGCACACCGACCATCACTCTCGCTCAAGCGCGCAGTCTGCCGCCTCACGGCACTGGACGACGTGCTGCTGGCGCAGATCTTGCGCTTCTCGGCCGCCCGGGACGTGGAGGCGCTCGCCGTTGCCGCGCGCGTCGTCTCGCAGCACGTGCTGCCGCGCTTCCCGGGGCTCTGGCACGCGCTCTTCGTGCAGCGCTGGACGACGCTCAACTTCTCGCTGGACGCCGTCGCCTCGGGCCACGCGATGCTCGCCATCGAGCCGCGATTGTGTCGTCTCTTCCCGAAGGACACGACCGAGAGCCGCATGTTGCAGCTGCTGACCCACGCCGTCGTCCCCGTCCCGTCATACGCGGATATCGACCATACCGCGAGATTTCAGGGCTACAGCGACACCAAACACCAGTAAGAAGCTGCTGGCGGGTTGAAAAGTTGGTGAACATTGCTGACTGATGATTGTGCGTGGTGTGAATCCGTGTCTTGGTGCAGGATTCAGTTGATGCAGCGAGCGGACACGAGGCCGTCACATGTGGTGCGCTTTGCGTTCAACGGGGACGAGCTGGGCGACGACCGCAGTGTGCGGGCCAATGTACCGTTCCCGCCAGGATTCCACGTTGCGGTGTTCAAGCGTCGAGAGCCTGGCGGTGATGGGAAGCCGCTGTACCAGATTGGACTCGTGGCGAGCGGATACTTCGAGATCCAAATCGTGCATCGTGAGAGACCGATTCGATTTGGGGAGATTGAAACGCGTGAAGGAGAAGATCGGCAGATGCAGATGCAGGAGGAGGAAGTGACGTCGCTGGGACTCGTTCCGGCGAGTTTCCCGTTGGTAGGACGTCAACCGGGTTGGAACCAAAAGTCTTTCGGCTATCACGGAGATGACGGACGCTTTTATCGCCAGACGACGAGGGTGAGTTTACCTTCTGCGCGTGGTCAAATGGATTTGCGTGATCGGATCCGTTCGACTCACTTTATGTGACGTTACGTTGAACTTTGTGCTTTGATTAGGGCCGACTTTTTGGACCGCGCTTTGGCGTGAACGACACGGTGGGCTGTGGGGTGCGGCGTAATATGAGCACTGCACAGTCGCACGTCTTCTTCACTAGCAATGGTAAAGAACTTGCTCGAGCGCAAGAGAGCGAGATCGAGAGTCCACACACAAGCTGGTACCCGGCTGTTGGAGTGGATTCCTACAACGAAGTGCGCGTAAACTTCGGGCAGGAGCCGTTCGCCCACGACGGCATTGTCGATGAGCTGTTTGCCGAGTGCGACCCGTGCGTGGTCGCCACGACGGATTTGCCCTGGCACTACATCCGGGAATACAGCATCGAGTGCTTGGTGTGGCGCCGCCAGCAGTCTAGTGAAGCACGAGCTCGCGCCGATGCCGATGAGTGGAAGGATGCAATTTGTGAAGATGGCAAGCCGGAGCAGGAAGGGGAGATCTGCATGAAGAAGTGGGTGTTTGGAATGCTCTCGCGGCGACAGCAAAACCGACTTGCATCGAGCGAGGAAAACGCGAATGAAGAACGCGCTGCTGCGCGACAGCTCTCGTAATGAGAGTAGCCGAAGTGGGTGGAATTAAGGTGAAGCGCTGCTATTAGCATGGATGTGAAGTACTACATGAACTCATGTGTAAGAGTAAGTATAACGTGGGCGCTGATTATCAAACTTGTTCGATGTGAAGTAGCTGTTTTCAAATGGGCTGCAACAACTACACGTGCAACTCGGAGCAAAGCATTGGTAGAACTTGACAAATCTACTTGATGTAGCCTTAGCGTATCGTGTATGTGCAAGTCAAGCACTGATCGCTCTTTCAACAAAGTCGAAACGCAGTAAGTATATGCTGAGCAGTAAGAGCGAGCACGCTCGAGCTACAGCTCTGCCAATTGCGCCTCCATCGCGTCCACGAGAGCTGGAACGTTTTCTTGGTCGAGCTTGTGTTGCGTGCAGAATGCAGACGCTAGCTCCTGAGGGTTGTCGTTGCGATGTACAGGTAACTGGATCGACGTGCCATCGCCCATGTCGATGTCGAGCGTGAAAAGGAGAACGCCTCGTGGATCCGCAGGAGTCTCTGTTTCAGCATGTTCTCGGCTTTCAGGTTCGGCTTGTAGCGGAGCTTCGGACTGGGCAGGTGCTTCAGCGGTAGGTTCCCCTGGCTGCTGCTCTCCCGCCTGAGTTTGCTGTCGCTCGTCAAGAATGTTAAGAATCGATTGCACCAGAACATTCTGGCACGCAAGCAACTGGTCTCCGTCAAATTCCACACCTAGTTCTGCGCGTACAACTTCGTGCTTCTCTACGCAGAACGTGTTGGCCACGTAGTAAGGTTCCTGGCCTTCGAAGTACTCGAGGTTGTACACGTTGCCACTAAGCGTTACAGGAATGGAAAACAGCGGCACCGGTCGTGTCGACTGCTCCATCTGCTCCGCTGCTTCTTCTGGTTGTGCTTGGGCTTGCTGTTCCTGTGGAAGGGCAGCAATTCGTTCACGCAAAAGAGCTGAGAGCTGCACTATGTTGTCGTTGAATCTTTCGTTTTCACCCAGACCAACGCCCATGAGGAACCGCTGTACCGTAGCTTCAACATCTTCGCCTTCAAAGTAGACCAGGTTTGCTTGGTGCTGCTCATCAAGATTAATCGGCACTGTCACCAATGGCTGACGCTGTTGTTGTTGTTGCTGTTCGGCGGCAGCTTGAGCTTGATCTTGGGCTGCTGCTTGTGTCTGCGCCTCTTGCGCCAACAAAGCTGCCATACGAGCGTCCACAATGCCGATCAATTGTGGAATCAACGATTCGATCGTCACATCGTCCGTGATGCCATTCTCACTCAAGAAACGCACAGCCGTCTCCCTGGCGGTGAATCCTTCGTAGTGGACCATGATTGCTGGCTGGTTGTTAAGCGTCAGCGGCTCCGAAAACAACTCCCTTCTCTGTTGCTGTGGCTGATCCCGCTCCTGCTCCGTGGCAACTGGTGCAGTCACAGAGTCCGCCGTCTGTCTATTGTTGATCTCGTTGACAATCTGGTTGGCGATCTGCGGCGCCACTCTGTCCATGAACTCTCCGTCGTTCACGCCAATGGCTCTTAGCGTTTGCACCGCTTCGTCCATTGGAATTCCCGCTTCAAAGTGTCGGACCGTGATCTCTCGCCCATCTAGCGACAGCACAAAGGCGAACAGCTCCTTCTTGGGAGGCTGCAGCTCCTCCAACTTCCTGTTGACTAGCGTCACTAATTGGGGGTACACCTCCCTCATGACGTCCATACTGAAGCCGCTGGCATAGAGGAACCTCTCCACCGCAGCTTCCGGTGTCTCCGTCTCGTACTTAAGGAGGTCTCCCGAGTAGCCGTCGATGGTCAGAGGCATGGAGAGCTGCACACTGGGCATGGGCTCCTTGGCCTGCTGTTGTGACTGGCTGCTCTGACCCGCCGCCTCCACCTCCTGCATCTTGTCCTTCAGCAGCCCCGACAGCTGGTCGATGACGGCGCGCACTTGGGCGTCGTCTGTGGCAGCCATGAGGCCGTTGGAGCGCGCGAAGGACACGGCGGCGTCCTCGAAGCTCTCGCCCTTGAGCAGCTGCAGGTTCTTGAGCGAGCCATCGATGGTAACGGGCATCGTGACGAGCACGTCACTGCCGCTGGCTTGTTGCTGGGCGTGCGCGGCGCTCAGAACGAGCGCTGGGAGCAGCAGCGACAAGGACTTGACCATGGTGATGATAGTGAACAATAGAGGATAATGAGTGTTGTGCTTGACTGGACTGGGAATGGAGTGACTGGCAAGACGAGGTGGAAATCTATGGAAAGATACTTTCAGGTCCTCATACTGCAACCGTTGCAAATTCAGGACTGCGACCTTTCGCCATGGTTCGCACAACCTTCAGACGACATGATTGAAGTTGATGGAGACTGGAGACCTCACTCTGGTTCGTGATCGTAAGCTGAAACATGGGGCAGATAGCCAAATAGTGGTTCGTCAACAGTCTGACACGAGCCTTCCAAACGGACTGTCGAAACTGCGTTTAACCAACGTGTGCTCTCATGTCGGTCGTGGCGTTGTTCGGCGAGTGGTCCAAGCTGAGCCATGACGATTACGTTGCTCGTCGATAACTACCGCCCGTGACATGTTAGCTGTGTTACGAACACTGAAACGTGAAGTGCGCTGAGTGGCGAGTACAAGCAAATGCTTGGGCTCATGGTTCGTACCTGTCTTCTTACCGACTACTGTAGAGCTAAGGAGCTAGTCGTCCACCAACTGCTTCATTCTGCAATTGTCCGGCAATCAAACAACCCACCCTACGTACCTACCTCAATCGATTATGAAGCTCTTCGCTCCTCTCGCGGCCGTCTGCTTCGCACTCCTCTCCATTGGCACTGCTGTTGCCATCGAGGAAGAAACCAAGTCCATCGACGAGCTCTACGCCGACGCCATCGCCGAAGGAGGCAAGCTCATCTTGTACCATGGCGGTGATTTCTCGACGCAACAAGAAACGCTGTACGAGGCCTTCACCGCTGCCTTCCCGCAGATCAACTTCACACTTACCGTGGACTACAGCAAGTACCACAACGTCCGCATCGACAACCAACTCGAGACTGGCACCCTAGTACCGGATCTCGTGGCGCTGCAGACGCTGCAGGACTTTCCTCGCTGGGCGCGGGAGGGCAAGCTGCTTGAGTACAAGGCCGCCAACTTCTCGCAGGTCTATGATGGCTTCCGCGACCAGCGCGGTGCCTACATAGCGTACATGATGTTCACCTTCAGTTTCCTCTACGACGAGAGCGCACTGGACGGACTTGTCGCCCCTACGTCGGTGGCGAGCTTGGTAGAGCCGCAATGGGCCGGTAAGATTGTTTCATCGCACCCGACGGACGACGATGCAGTGCTCTTCTTGTACAAACGCTACGTGGAGAAGTACGGCTGGAACTGGGTCGAAGACTTCTCTAACCAGAACGTCACGTTCCGCCGCGGCTCCAACACGCCAATCGACGTCGTGGCTGCAAAAGAAAAGGTCGTCGGCGTTGGCACCTACACGACGGGTGCACCGAACGTGACGATCGTGTTGGACGGCGGCAACGACTATTTGTCGTGGGGCCAGCGCATTGCCATCCTGGACAAGGCTAAACACCCCGCGGCTGCCAAGCTCTTCATGAACTGGGCCATCTCGGATGAGGTGCAGAAGACGGTTGTGAACGAGAACGTGCGCGTGGACTTGACTCCGAACGGCGGGTCGAGCCACCCGTGGGAGATTTGCAAGGCGAACGTGGACGAGTTCCCGAAGTTCATGGAAGACCGCGAAGTCGTGGAGCAATGGCGCGAGACGTTTGCGTTGTACTTTGGCGAAGTGGAGGGCGAGCTGACGCCGGGTTTTCTTGGTTTGTACCCTGGTGTGTAAGCTGCGACTGCACTCCTTCCGGCGCCCGATGGTGAACGTAGCCATCTAATGCTGTAGCTTTCGATAATAGAATGCACGAAGCATTGGTAGGTAGGTACAGCTTGCTAAGCAGCACTGCCACAGCTAAGAGTATCTTTACGACCAATATCGTTTACGACTACCGACAGCAACAACAATAAAACTTTCGGTAAACACACTTGCACCATGATTGCAGGCGCGTTTCGTATGACACGACAAAAAAAACCGGAACGATCAAGAAGTAACTGCGGGCGGTTATGTATAAACAAACATGTACTCGTACTCGACGGTAAAGGATGGATCTTCCGGCTACCAAGCACAGATTCTCATTCTCGGCTCGCAAGTTGCAACCGCCTGAAAAGTTTGCTAATCGTACTATCTGCGATATTTCAATTGACGTGAGCCATTGCGGTAAACAGTTTACGCAAACACTTGCCACATTATCTGCCCTACCCCCATCCCACAACCTCAGAAACGTCGCTTCGATCGCACTCAACTACATGTGTACTGTCCCGAGATCGGGTGGCAAGGCGTCACGCCAGGCAGTCCTGTATTCGGCCACTCTCGTGCCGCTGCCTTCGAATGGCCGTTGCCACGGATGGCTACACCTGGTGTGGGCCATATGGCCTAGAAGGACTCGTTCCAGTTGGAAGATCCCTCCGAGGAGGAGCTCATTTGATGTTCGGAGCTCCTTCTCGGCGGGATGACACGCCGCGTTAACTCGACGGCAAGCTACGCAGGAAGCGAGGCGACATAACGAAGAGAAGGTAAGGCCATACCGTGGCGCTGAGAGGTGTACCAGCGTGGCGTTCGGCCACGCCGGGGACGCAAGACGCTACCTCTGCGTCCCGAGGAGAACGAAGGAGAGGCATCATGCTGAAAAGGTAAGGTCGGAGTGTAGCCGACGCAGATGAGTTTGGATCAGTCGTAAATCTTCCTAGCAGAAACAACTTCTAACAAGAGAAAGAGTTCTTTATTGTCTTTTGTTAGATCAACGTTCTTAATCGCGTTCTTCAACGCTTCACCTGGACAAGGCCTGTACTTCTATACAACAGCAAACAGCTAACCGCTCCGCTGCAAAGGGAGGTGTGCGACAGTACCTTTGTCGCCCCGCGCTCCGCATCCCCCTGCAGCAGGGACTGCTTGCTTGCACCCCCTCACTCATGCCACACTCGCTAACCGTCTCGTACTGCACCAATATGCACAGGAAAACCCGATCTATTAATAGCTCATATTTTTCAATTTGGCTACGATTCAGGAATCACAAGACCTAACTTCTCCTATGAAGCTCTACGTGCCCCTCACAGCAGCCTGTTGCGCACTTCTGGCATCCACCACAGTCGCCGTGCAGGAAGAGACCAAATACCTGGACGATCTCTACACCGACGCCATCGCCGAAGGAGGCAACCTCGTCATGTAC
>LGSN01000332.1:0-35541 GCA_001314375.1 Phytophthora podocarpi | reverse complement strand
CGGGCGAAGTTAGCGTGGAAGTGATAGCGCTTTTCTGTCTACAGATAAGGATCTTCATGTACCAACTCATGTTCAGCTACACTGTAATCCTCGTAACATGCCAACTGCTCGGTTGGTTTCAACCGAGCCGTGCCAGCTTGATGCTGGTTGCATTTGTAGTACTCCGCTGTAAAAAGGAGACTACGAAGTGAAAAGAGCAACTGAACACATGTTCCTCTTTTCGGATCCCACCAGTGCTTTCCTTGCTTCCAAATCCGTGATTTCGCCGCTTCCAAATCACCCACCTCAGGAGGTGGGTGATTTCGTTTTGGCGGGAAATCGCATGCGATTCGACGTGACTTTTTCTAATTCTGACACCCCCTAATAGTGCCATCTAGATCCTGCTATTAGTGTGTCCCACCACAAAACTTAAACTAATTTTCGCAGGTTTCTCCGCCAGCGCCTCCCCTCCCGCACTTTTTTCTGAGTGCTCACAAAAACACAAACTTCGGTGCAGGCCGCCCCCACAACTGCACGACTGCTCTGCCTGCAGTGAAGCCTTCCATCCACAGCCCCTTTCCTTTCCTCGCGGCCAAGAAGACGCCTTCCTCACAGCGTGCCATGTCTAGTCGGAGGCCGTCGTCGCGTACGTGTCCCTCCTGTCGCTTTAAGTCGGAAAAACGTGTCTAACCTTAGTCCTTTGTTCATCCAGGCACCGCGAGTCAGAGCCAATACTCGAATGGCAAGACGCGCATCAAGGCCAAGCGACGATACTTGCTCAAAGTGACGCCCATTGAGGCCTGGGACCTGCTGCCGGCCGAGTCCGGACGCGGCCGCAACTCGTACTGCACGTTGGTGCTGCTGGACGAGAATAAACGCGAGATCAAGGGCGAGAAGCAGCGCACGCCCCCAATGCGGCATTCGAACCCCGTGTGGAGTCCACTGAAGGCCGCGGTGTTGCGCTCGCTGGAGAGCAACGTGGAGTCCCATCAGCCGCTGGGCATTGGCGCAGCTGCCGCCTCGGAAGAGTACACTTTCGGCATCCAGACCAACCTGGTGAACGCCAAGTATGTGCTGGTCAAGTGCAAGGACAAGGGGCGAGTGGAGAACGATGACTTGGGGCGACTGCTACTCAGTCTGGAAGACATGAACACGAGCGGCGAAGAGCGAGTGGCGTGGTACGACTTGCAAATGCGGCCAGGTGGCAAAATGAAAAGAGTGCAGGGCAAAGTGCGGATTTCCAGTCGCATCGTGAGAGAGCCCAGTCTGTGGCAGTTGTGGACGTGTGCAGAGCAAATGAGACAGGAAATGCCGGGCAAAGACCGCAGTTTGTACTTGAAGCCGCACCCAATTGTTATCACGGGCAAAGAGGCGGTGGAGTGGATGCTTTGCCATGGACTGAACCGCCCGATGCAAGGTGGCGTCACATGTTCCACTGCTGAAGAGGCTTTGTTGCTTGGTACAGCGCTCATTCGCAACGGGTTAATGATGCACGTGTCGGGAGATCGGAGGTTCACCAACAGTACGTGGAAGTACTATCGCTTTATGGTGAACCATTTGGACTCAGCCGTGCAGCAGGAGGCTATTCGACAGCGTGATATGATCCTTTCAGGTGAAGCGGAAGAAGTGGAAGACACGGAGGAAGAAGTGCTGACTCGCTCCATGATGGCTACGTCGGTGAGCAATGAGGAGGAGAACGGATTAGGCGCGTCCCAAGTGCGTGGTGGCGTTGCTGGAGGATCGGGGACCACTGCATCGGCACCTGCAGGAGACTCGGACAGAGGCAAATCAAAGTCAACGATCAAGATTGAAGACTTTGAGCTGCTCAAGGTTCTGGGCACGGGAACGTACGGTCGTGTGTTGTCTGCCCGTGGTCCCGATGGAAATGTCTACGCCATTAAGATCATCACGAAGATCGGCATGGACGAGAACATGCGTCGTAACGCGAAGATCGAGCGTGATATGCTTCGCGAAGTTCGCCATCCGTTTGTGGCGTCGCTGCTGTTCGCTTTCCAGAATGAAGATAAGGTGTACATGGGTATGGAGTTTTATAATGGTGGTGATCTGCGCCACCACTTGACGATGAACCAGAACGACGAGCTAAAACTTACGCCTGCACGCATCAAGTTTTATGCAGCAGAGTTGGTGGCGGGTCTGGCGCACCTGCACAGTCTAGACATCATCTACCGTGACCTCAAGCCGGAAAACATTCTTGTTCAAAAGGATGGGCACATTGTTCTGGTGGACTTTGGCCTCTCGACGTATGCAAGGGATGAGAGTGACAAGAAGGCTCACTCGCTGGCTGGCTCGCCAGAATACATTTCGCCTGAGGTTCTTGCCGCCGCGAACCCCAAGAAGGGCGAAGCCCCTGCCATTTACGACAAGACTTGCGACTGGTGGAGCCTGGGTATTCTCATTTTTGAGATGTACATCGGACGTACACCGTTCAAGGACGACAACAAGGCCATCATGTACCGCAACATTGCTGAGGGTTTCCTGTACATTCCGCCCGAGTTGCCTGAGGATGTCCAGTCGCTGCTTGCCGGTTTGATCGAGCGCGATCCATCGAAGCGGCTGGGAGCCAACGAGGCCGTGCCGTTCTCTATTATGAAGCACCCGTTCTTTGAAGGCATCGATTGGGAGGCCCTGCAACAGAAGAAGGTGCAACCTGAGTGGGTGCCCGACGTGATCGACGACGCCGACGCCAAGTACGTGGACAACGAGTTCATCAACCAGGTGCCGGTGGACACGCCCGAGTGGCGCATGCTGGACTCGGTGGATCGCGAGCGGGAGTACTTCGAGGACTTTACGTATCGCGCCACGCGAGTCATTCAGAAGTAAGTCGGTGATCCGATCGAAGAGAAGCTATCAAGGACAAAACGATGGAAGTAAGTAAGTGAGGCGGGCGGTTTTGACGTCGTTGATAAAGCAGGACCATCAGTTGGACTGCATGTAGAGCAGCAAGAGAGCAGCGGGCCTGGGGTCTAGTGTGCGTGTATCCTTTTGAATTGAACTCTCGCAAGTAGCGTCCTACCGGTAGTTTTCCTACGTTGAAGTTATACCCTCGACGAAATATAAAGCCAGCTGAATCAGGATGAAATATAAAGCCTCCATTAGATTGGTGTACAGTCCTTCCCCTCTTATTCGCCACCAATCACCTCTAATGAACTGCAAAACTTTATGATTAAATAGAAATGATGACGGCAGCTTAGTCAGCGCAAACTTTATCAATTTCAGGTTCTAGTAAGGTCTACCCTGACGAATATGGGGGAAGGACTGTATCCGGATTTACTGAATACATGTATAGAGTCCACTTGCAAATTTGATACCATTTTGAAGACTAGAGGACAATACATATCGCCCGGTCTTCTTCTGATGGCTTCATTCACAAAATCGACTTGACAGAGGAATCCTCCGCCCCCATGTTCGGTTCCAGCGAAAACGACGCGCAGGAGCGACTGCTCCGCGCGCCACTGAACCCGCAACAGGCGGCGATGGGCAACGCCGGTAACCCGGGCGGCATCCGACAGCAGGAGATCGGCGACGTGCGCGGCTTCACGTCGCTCTCGAAGCTGTCGGCGCCCGCCACCTATTGGCAAAAGTGCGTTTATATCAGAATTTAGAGAAAAATCATTTAGAAATGAAGATTGCTAATGTTATGACGTTTCTATAGGATAAAGATGATGGAGGCGGCGACGCTCATGCGCTACCTGCGCTATGCGAACGTGGTATTGGCGGTGCTGCAGGCTCTCGCTGGCTTCATGGGACTATTTAACCTCGTGGTGCTCGACATCACGTGTTTCCTCATCTCGGTATATGCCATGTAAGTTATTTTAATTATTATTTATTTACAAACGTTATGTGAGAATTTCTAAAGCCGTCATATGATATGATATTTTTTATCCAGCATCTTCGCACTGCTGCTGCTGGCGTTCGAGTGTCGCTTCAAGCACATGGAGCCCTGGATCCGCCAGCAATTTGGCTTCTTGTTCACGTACCGTGGACGCACAGCCTTCATCTTCATTGTAGGCTTCATGGACTTCGGCATGGAAGGCGCGCTGCCCTATTTCGTGGGCTTCCTCATGTGTGGCAACGCCATTGTGAGTCTGCTGATCATGCTCTTCCATCCACAGTTCCGTGCGGGAACACTGGACATGAACATGGACCCGACGGCTACTTACCGTCCTGCTGCTGAGGAGACGGAGACGCTGCTGCGTCAACATGAAGGAATAGCGTCAAAGGCTGGAGCTTTTGTACTCCATGAGGCAGAGGAGCACCCGGAATTCATGGCCAAGGTACGGAGAGAGCTACGTTACAGTATGATGACGGCTGCTGACCCTTTTGACTAATCAACAATGCTGTTGTGTCGTGTAGATGGCCCAATCGTACGCTTCAAAGCATGGCTACGTGCCCCCTGCGCAACAGTAGAGACCCATGCAACACATTGGCGAGAGAAGCTCCTTCTTTGCTAGACGGGTTCCTTACTCTGTTCATCCACAAGTTGCGTGGCTTCATTCGCTTCTTATGTATTTGTCTATATACCTCACTAACCACCCAGCGCAATGCGACGGTTCTCACAATGAATTTACGAGCAACTCTGATAACTTTTGTCAAGGCAAGAGGTTATTATCATTCTCAAGATTGAGATCATGTATTTATCTAGTTTTCTTTAGACTGACTCTCTACTCGGTACCATAACTGGCAGCAGTAGCTCGTTGGTGCCGAACGACTAGCTCTGTCAGGAACGAAAGCACGCGATCAATTCCTGAACTTTCCAATTCTTCCAGATCCGAGAGCATGGAGGTCGCAACATCACCACTCGTTTTGTCAGCTACATCCGATCCCAGAAGCTCAGCATCAAAACCACTCGAGCCCAGGTGTACAGCTATCCCCGTTGGAGTGCGCTGAGCTCCAACCAGTTTTGATAACGGATGACTCCAAAGTACCAGTGGCGGTGGAATCGACGTCGACGACATAATGGCTGTTGTAAGCGTTGCAAGGGTTCCTTCAGAGGCGAACTCAAGCAGGAGAAGGCGCAATGAGGTGGCCACCAGAATACGAGCGCTAGGCAGGAATATGTGCGTATCGTACAGCTCGTTGGGAAGCTGCAGCTTGGATTTCAGCGGCAAAGTCAGCAACAACCGGGACACCAGAGCGTCTGCAGGAGTGTACACTCGAACCCGCTGATCGCTGGTCACCCGGAGAAGGCGAGGTTCTCGTCGACGATAGACGTCTTTGCCCAACCCTGTGCGACGATCTAACGCTGAGGTTGTTGCGGTGATGCCTGCGGCCGTCGTGGCCGCTAGGTCCAGCACACCGGCTGCAGGTTTGACTGCAACACCAATTAGACCCTTGCCTACTCCTTCGATAAATCCTGGGAGACCACCGTGAATTGCTCCTTGAGCTGGAGCCGTAATGACACCCGTGACGCCAGCGAAAATTCCCTTTCCGAGCTGCTTGGTACCATGGATAAGTCCCGTGCCGATATGCGTGGCCACTTGCTTGCGTGGCCCTTGTGCACGACGTTCAGCCAGATATTTACGATCCAGGGAGAGAGTTGCGATGCCCTCCGACAAAGTACCCGTGACCTTACTGGCGGCGTTGAAAGCTCCGTAGAGCGAGTGAGTTAAAAGACTCGTTGTTCCGCGTGAAAGCCCTAGCACAAACTCCTGTGGGGATGTGACGAGCCCTGCAGCAGGTTCGTAGAAGAAGTCCTTCACACCTACACCAAGGTTGGTCACGAGACCCACGGGATTACCCAGGATGTCCGCTGCACCCACCAGTGAGTAGATCTGACGCATTCCTTGCAGCATGTAGTGTTGTTGCACGGTCGACATCAAGAACGCACCAGATGCAAACGCGTGGTTGAGATGAAGCGCGTTCAAGTACAGCGTAGCACTGTCGATTTGGGAAAACGTCGAGCTCAGCAGAGCTTTCGTGACTGCAAGGGGAAGTTTAACCAACGACGCTAACCCTGTTACTGAATCTTCGGTCTCCCCGTAATGGTTTAGAATCGTGATACTCAGCTGAATTTTGACAGGGTGGAGCTGCAGAGTTTCAATGTAAATCCGCCGCTCTGAGTTCACTGTAAACCTTTTCTCGGAGGAACCCCTCGATTGCACGTTTGATGCCTCACTCGTGAGGCGCCGTCGTTCGGGTGGATAATTCCGTTCCAAAGTAGCTAAGCAATCAGTAACGAATGCAGCAAGCGCGAGCAAGAAAGCTTCGCCAATCTGGATTCGAGCGGGCTGCATCATCGCAGAGAAGTACTTGATGTAGTCCATATTGTCATCGTAACTCAGTCGGAGAATCGACAGGTGAAAGAAGTGTGGACGGATCACTCTTGATCCAGCTTTCACATCATGCTTATCTCCGTTGTCACTATCGTCTCCATTCGATGATCGTTCCGTTCCTTGTGCCGTTCGAACCTCAGCGCTTTTCTGTTTTTCAGGCGATGAATCGCCCCGGAATCCAGTGCAACCGCTGCCCTTTTTCAAGATCGGCGCGATAACAACGGGATATATGGCCCCACTGAGCTGATTGTCGAGCTGGAAGCACCCAATTTTGATCTCGCACTGGTCGTGATCGTTGTTTATGTTAGCGTAGGCGATATCCACGTCTTGACCAGAGAAGAGAAGGAGTTCATCTGGTGTGCTCGTCACTAGCGAGACTCCAAAGTGTGGTAAGCGAAAGTGGGCTACCACCTCAGATGTGAAGCTCGGAGTTGCGGATCGCGCAGTTTCTCCGTGTGCTGCAACAAGCTCTCGAGTCTGCTTTCCTGCTCGTTCTTTCCGGTTAAGTGGCACATCTTGCGCTACCATTGTTTTGGTGAGCCCCTGCAGGTGCCAACGCACGTACACTCGACTCGGTGCTTTTGGAACGGCAGATTTGGAGGGGATCTCAACTTGCTGCGTTTCACCCGGCTGATCTAACAAAATCGAGCTGTGGTAATCGGACGATGTGGTTCCATCCGTTGGTGCGTACCAGACACTGAGCTCACGGTTCGGCGTACCCAAGAAGAAGGCTTCATCCCAGCCGAAACAAACACTTTCACCAGGCGCCACACTTTGCATCACTCCACGTTGGAAAGCTGATGCATCCTTCTTAACTCCGTCAAAGATCTGCTTGAACCAAATAGTTTCTCGGCCACATGAGTTAATGATCCGATACAACGGAAACTCCGCAACATCTTCACTGGTCACGACAATGCAAACTTGCACTGCTGCCTCCACACGAACTTGGACACGCAATACGCAAATGCGAGAGGCATCTGGAGTACTGATTTTCAATGCTGTCTCGCTGACATCATGTAAGGAAATTTTTCCGCTCCACTGGTAGTCTTCAGGTTTCTTGTCTTCGCCGCCACTTGGGCTTCGGACTTTCAATCGAATACACGCATCCGAAGGTACCGAGGAATAGGCCCACCAACTGAACTCGGAGGTGGAACGTGGGGGTGCAGCTAAGGTCTTCCTGTCATCTCCTTGGCCCTTTTTAGCAGCTGCGATGTCACTTACTGCAGAAGCCAAAACTTCGTGGTCTGTTTGGTTCAGAAGGAGATACCGCTCCACGAATGTAACCTCTGTTGCGCTTGATCCACCCACTTGCTTGAACAAAGCGACAATATCATGATAGCGCTTGGTGGCCTCATTGTAGACGCGAAGTGAAGTGTTGGCTCCTACTTCAAGACTGATGTCCTGCGCACTTGACGATTGTAGTGTGTTGCCTTCCAACTGTACCATGATTGCACTAACCTCAGAATAGTAGTGCGCCTGTAACTCGTCCTCATCGATAGCACTTTCTGACACTGCTTGATCTCGAAGCGTGTATAACTTAGTGTGAATAGCTTCCATTTCCATCGACCCGCAACATTCCTCCGTTCGCTTCTTTCTGGATGGAGAAAACGGAGACTTCGCGAAACGCGCCATCATTGATTTTGTACCGGGAATCATCTCAATCAACTTTGGTTGCGGTGAAAAAACCAGGGGTAGCGACGTTGCATTCCGTAGTAGGAAGCGTGGTTGAACTATCATGAAATGCCCTGCGTTTCGCTTACGGTTCTCCTTGCTGTCAAAAGATACATTCAAAGTCGCCGTTCTTGACTGGAAATCCATTAGAGATAGCACAACATTGTTGTTAGTACTTCCCGGCTTCATTGGTAATGATGATATAGCTTTCAAAGCTGAGACTGTCGTCGGGATCTTTAAGGGGTCATCAGATAAATCCAACACACTTGGAATTCGGAAGAGCCGACTCCAACTGGAGCCTGTCATTGAAATCGAGCAATACGTTTCACCCTGGAGAGCAGACGAGAGAGTATCCACCCGTCCATGCGGAGGAATGACCTGCGATGATACAAGGTGGGCATCTTCAGAAACCCCTGCAGTTCGTCGAACCTTTTTGAGCGCAAACAACACGGCGATTATTGGCACGCCGCAGTTGTTGACGAGTGTCAGCGGAGACATCAGTTTCAACTGAGCGTACTGAAGACTGCTAGCATTAGAAGAAGTGAAGACGCGGCTGTGTGCGTGGAAGTAACTTCCATTGGCCTTGCAAATCTGGCTGGGGTGAAATGGCATCGTTCCGTCAAACATTTTCTGACACTTGCAGGCGTAATCGTCGAGAACGAGCGAACACGACGCCGTATGCAGCGTGCTGTCTTCTTTTTCGCTGATAAATAACTCGTTGCTCCATCGATGTTCTCTGTCAGCAGATGGGGGTTGAGCAGAGAGTTTTGAACTACTTGCCAACTGGGCAGGTGATTGAAAGAGGTGGGGTTTCATGAATACTCGAACAGACCAAATTTGTGGGACAAAGCGAAATGGAACGCTACACGCGCCTTTGGGCTCGATTGTGCCAATCTCCGTAATGGTCTTGCCGTCGGATTCAAGGACACCACAATCGACTGCAATATTAGTTTCGTTGAAAAGCCTCACCAAGGACGAGATTGTAAATGTTCGGAATCCAGAGGCCGCGGATATGTCAAGCAGGGCATGCAACAACTGCGGTCGCGGAACGTTTGCAGTCGTGGGAGCAGGCGTTTCTCCATTCTCATTACTGCGGTCCGGATCACTGTCAGTACTGGCATGTCGAGGTCGAACTGCATAGATATATTTGCCTGTGTTGCGAATTGGAATGTCGGTCAGGGGATGCCATTCGTTATCATCCCAGCAGAAAGACACCGTTTGCTCAGCACGTAAGGATGGAGAAATCGATGTCAGTAGCTCAAGAGGTACTTTGGCTCCAATCGCGAGCAATTCACGCTTTGGCTTTCGTCGAGACGCGTAGGTAAAACCTCGCGATGCAGTACCAATGTCATGGGTGACCCAGTAAGTAATTGGCGCACCAGTGTCATTCACCAAATAACAGTCGGATGAAATGACGTTAGTTGGCGAGACGTAAGGCGGCCGAGTACTGTGTAAGGCACCATCATACGCTTTCGCGGTTAGACAGAGAGTATCAATCATAGCTGGTGACACGTTGACATTGAGCGGGTGGCCTTCCTTCCCCTGAAAGTCGAGGTTTGCCGTCATTTCCCCTGTTTCGTCACGAGTTAAGGAACCTTTAAGGTCGAACATCCACGGCTCCACGATGGGTTCCCACGAACCTAGAGCAGTGTTGAATCCCCAAATGCTGACTCCATCGTCAGCGCATGGCTCGTTCAGACTTTCGTCCGGGAATTCCACGGCTACTTCTGTCAACGTCGGAACAATCCCATCAATTCTTTCTCCTACCTCGTAGGTCACCTTGCACATCGCGCGGAAAGTATACAGGCGGGCTATCGGGGATAAATGCGGCCCACTTTGGCGAAGAAGTGTGATGCTTGTATCTTCGAGCAACAACTGAATCATGCTGATGCTATCCTCACGAAATTCAATCTCTGGAGGTGCTAGTGCTGCTTGTCGTGACTGAGTTTCATCTAGCTTTGAGCCGGCTTCTCCTTCAGAGCACCCAGTTCCCTCGCTCTTTGCTTTCTCAGTATTGCCGTCACTTACATCATCATCCCTTCCCAACATCTTTTGGGCTTGAGAAAAAAGGAAGAGGTCAATCGTACATATAACAGCGTGAAAATGAGTGAGTGTCACTGCCATCGTTGCTTCGGCATCCTCTGCTGTAACCAGTTCAACATCAATAGTAAAGTCCTCACACACAGTACGATCATATCGTGAGTGAGACTCCATTGTTCCAGCCGATGTGCAATTTTTTGTAGGTGAATCTGATGATGGAGAAATCGGATCCTGAGTCGTCAAGACTGTTAATTCTGGCGGCCATTGCGAACTTACTTTCACGGACATATTTCGGCCGTAAAGCTGCGTGCAAGAATTTTCGGGATCGTCACAATGATACCGCCCAACAATACACCCACTAGCTATCATTTTCAACGTAGAACCTTCAGGCTGTTGTAGGTGGTACCCTTCATCTTCGCTTCCGTACTCATCGATGTGGTTGGGAACACATTCGGCAGCCAAATAATGAACGAATCCAGTCGTAATGGACACGTCCAGTGAAGTATCTGCACTTTCAACTTGATCCGACAGGTCAGATTCAATGGAGGCGAAGTATCGAAGTCGTTGCCCAAACTCGAAGATTACTGGAAGTAGCTCGCAGTTGTCTAAGTGAATACGAACTTCTTTGGGGGGTGACGGGATAACGGACGAGGGAGCACGTCGGTCCAAGACGATGTCAATACCTTGCTTTGGCACGTCATCAGTTGCCATGGAAAATATACTGGCACAAAGTGCCCCCACTTCAAACTTCGGGTGAATGTCGCTACCGGCGTCATCTTGGATATCGCCTTCATCCCAGTCAATTTTCCATAGTGCACCTGTGTATGAGCATGCACGATATTGAGACCGAAGTGATGCAAAACCATTAACCGCCAGTTGGAATCGTTCCAGGCAGATTCGAGCTATTACCAAGCCACTAGAGGCTATCTCCGAATCAGAATTGTCGATCGATGAATCCAAAGGATCTAGCAGGTCTAGAGACAAATCTCCAAGATCAAACTCCATATCCGTCACTTTCAACTCGTCAGCACCACTATAATTGCAAAATGCCGGGGGCGGTGAGCTCCCAAAGTTGTTGTCTAGAATGCGAGATAGTAGCTCTAGCTGGTACGGATTGAAAGCCAAGGTAGTCGTCGCTGTACCATTTCTCACAGTTGTTCCTTCTTGACGCGAAGAAGTGTTCTTAGTTGCAGCGCTTCCCTCCAATCCATCTCTTGCTTCACAATTTATCCAGTTGTTCCGTGATGACAAAGTCACTTTTGCGCGGCTGCACATTTTCTCCAGTTCCTCCAGAACGGTGTCAATATTGAGCAGCGCAGGCTGCGTTTCATCAGTTACGCTTTGCTTCTCTATTTCTTTGCCAGTTGACACAAAAGGAATGGCTACGTATTCGATAAACACGTCACTGACCTTTCCAACGGAGTAACGACGCACGGGAAGTTCCTCGTTGGCAACCTGTTCATCGGTCCTGGCTTCCTCATTGGTGATAGTTTGATTCGGCCTCTTGAGTTCAGCCATTACCGCAAAAATCTGCATGCTTGTGACTAAAATTCCGATCTGCTCCTGAGTTGTGTCTTCAGAGTAAGCCCGTGACGCTGCTGAGATGTCCCGAATGTTGATCTCAATATGATCCGATGGTGTTTTATTTTTGCCTTCTATCTCACATGTGGGCAAGGTCAAGCTCACGTGGTCTATCTCCATCTCGAGATTTACTCGTTCATTCAACGATTGCATTCCAGGCGGCATCCGAATCAAGTCTGTCCACCGGGAATATCCTGCTATCTCTTTTGTTACATGGTCTAAGAACGAGGACCAATATGAGTGCAAATAGTTCACTTCCACTTCTGATCCCTCGATTCTGTAGAAAGCTCCAGCGCCCCCGCGATGTTGTAATGAACCAAAACCAGCAGACTCGATGGAAATCCTCACTGGTGTCCGCGATTGAAAAAGCACACGAGTTTCTTCTGAACGAATTTCGCTTCGAGTACCGTCTTCCCCAGCATCACTTCCAGACTTGAATTCGTTAAGGCGGGATGATGTCAGTTGGATCTCGCCCTTACTCTCCAGTTTAGCACAGATGTACTCAGTTTGGAGCGTCGATATATCACAGTGAATATCGGCCCCACGAAGTGCGAACGAGATCAGCTCCTGCGAGCAAGCTTTCGGCATGAAAAATGCAAACCACCGCTCGACACGAACTTGGAGCGCAAAACGAGCAAGTGGTTCGAGCATATCGTTTCCAGACGCCGTAGCAGCTTCACTAAGGTTTGATGTCAGTACAGAATCATTTTTCTTGCCGATCAGGGACTTCGACTGATATCTAACCAGGGCAACCAGCAACTCGTGATCCCAGTATAGTGCTGCTTGCTCGATGTTGACTTCGCCCAACAATGGTTTGGAACTTGATATCATCACGCTCGTTTTCCCGCGTAGTTCGAGCAGCTTGCTAGTGCGATATCCCGTGCAGTGGTCATACACTGGGTCGGGTGCACTTGTAGCCGTAGATAACTCTGCACGATTCGGCCCTGGGTTTGTGATTTCAGAATCCTGTGGGATAGCCTCGTCCGACGAAGAAGGTGCCGTGTTTTCCGAGATTGTGGCTTGCTTGATACATTTGACAAGTGACAGCACGCTCAGGTCGATTGCAGCAGCCTGGGCAGCCGAAGAAAACCGCGCCATCACGTTGAAGTCTCTAATATCCAGCTCGAAACCCGTAAGCTCCTCTGACGCACTAGACGCTGCAGTTAAGGCTTCTTGGATGGGGCCTTCACCATTGAAATCGATCAATATTTGAGGAATAGAAATACAAATGTTGAGCCGCTCGTCTTCAGCCACAAACTGAGCAGCTGGTCCAGCTTGCGTAGTATCCACACCATGACTCGGAGCTTGCCATTCCGCTGACGCTTGCAGTAGCTGTTGATATTGCTTACTTGACATTGAAAACTGGATGGGAGGTGCTGTGCACTTCATTTGCCATTTTGGTACCAAATACCCTTCAACGAGTTTTTCTCCGAGAAATACTAAGCGAGTACTTTGCATCAAAGTGGAGCGACTTCGATGAGCAGGATTGGAGTTGGACGGGTCGTCCTGTTTCACCTCCGCGCTTGAAGAACTTCCCGCCTCGAGGAAAAATGTTTCCGCAGCTTCAATCGATAATTCAAACGTATTGTGAGCTGAACCATTTTGAAAATGCGTTCCAACCAGTCTAGCTTCAACCTCTGCTGAAGCATCTGTTGTATGAACGAAAACGTCCATCTCGGGTAGCTTGACAGAGAAGACGATTTCTTTAGTATGGACCGCTCGTGAGCTTGTGGACCCGGAAGCGCTGTTTCGACGCACTTTAGTATTTTCAGCAGCTCCAAACGCATTCTCGATGGATTTTTTTCGAAGCAACTCAACAGGAAGTACAGATCTTTTCCCCGCCAACTTTGTTAAGATACCTGATGCCTCGACTTTGACGGGACTAGACGCCACGACCTCGTCCTCCCTCGCTATGAAGTATGCGCGAAGTTTTGATGTCGCGTACAGATTGTGAATATAGCGGAATCGTTCAAAAACACAATCAAGTTGAAACTTGCTCTCAGACGATTCGATGTTCAACTGAACGAAAGGGTTCTTGCGCGAGGAAACCTGCCCATTAGGTGCAATAGTGTCAATCATAGATAGAAGCGCTTGCGGTTCCTTCGTTCCTAACGCTGCAACTTCATACGTCTGACGAAAGTCAAGAATCTGGACAGACGTGATACGTGACGATAGTGTGGAAGAGCTTGTTCGCTGCAGCACTGTAACAACGAACTCATTGAGTTCAAAACGCAAAAAATCTCGGGCGTCTGACTTGTCTCCCACTTTGTACTCCTCCACAAGTACAACTTCGAAACTGATCACAACTAAATCCAATGCCATTAGCAATGCCTCCACATTTCTTTCCTCGTGAAAACTCGCGGTTCGAGCCTCCGAAGATGCGTGCATTCGATCATTCACTACCAAATAGAGCTCCATCTTATCAAGTAGATTTTCTCGCTGGGTCGATGTTGCACCATTAGAACTACCACTTGATGTTCTCCCAGAGGACCACTTCGACTTCCATTGCGATAATTTTCTTGGAGAATCGTACCCCTGACCTTCAAGGTCGATCTCTCGGGCGGCACATAGCCGAAAGAAAACAATAGTCGGTACGTCTAAACTGTCCTCGAGCTCGTTGAGGCGGGATCGATCGGTCATGGCACTTTCAAGATCTAGTTTCTTCTTCTTTGCAGCGCGCAGCATGTTCTTATGCAAACGAATGTATTCTTTCCGAGCAAACCACAGCTTCGCAAAAAGTCTCCAATTGCTCCGTCGCGAAACAATACTTGACTTTCTAGGCGGGCTTCCACATGATCCAGTTCCTGCTGTCTTCTGACTAGCTGTTGTGCTCGGGTGTAATTCCTGCACACCATGCAACGCATACTGCCACCATAGCCTGGCGTTAGAACGAACGGGAACGGTCGGTCGCTTTCGCTGGAAGTGAAGGCGCTTCAAGTACATTTCGTGAGCTGACACGAAGTCTGCGATGCCGATCAGGAACGTGCTTTGTTGCGGCGTTAAACAAGCTCGAATGGCACTTATTTCCGCAGAACATCGCAGCTTAGGAATCGTGGTTGCTGTTCGTTCGTCGTGATTTCGTGCAAGATTGATTCGAGTACTGAATGGGTGAATGATATTCGATCCAGAAGTCGAAGGACCAATTCTCCCTTTTACTCCTGGTACTTCGATATGATCGCTGTAGACACTGGCCTGCACCATCTCCAAGCGTCGATGCACAAATGCAGTGCGAGCTTGTGCTCGATCCACGAATTCAGCTTGTCCATTAGCGTTCGTAGTCGAGATCTCAATCGAATCAATGGTGAGTCCCAAAGCTAACGGAACCGACGAAGCAAGATGTTTCGAGTCCTCGTACCGGATATGAATGTTAGAGAACTCGAACGAGACATTATCCATAATCGTGTTCAGGATCTTCTTGCGATACCCCCAAGACGCAGTCGGGTCGGAATCCCCAGCTCCATCACCGTCTCCCTCACTTGAACTTGCAGTACTCCCATCACTCTTCACCGTCTCCAGTAACTCCAACATCCTCACTTCCTGTTGCTTTGCCCACCGTGTTCGCAGTGCATATGAGTCGTCATCTTCTTCGTTTCTCGTCGCTTCGTCCTGATCGGTCGGTTCTACAACGAGGAAAACGTCCTCGATTTTGATCTTCACAGCCTGCGACGTCAGCTTCTTCCACGGCACCTTGATGCTCAGTTTGCCCACACTGCCCGACTTCATCTTCATGGGCAGCTGGAACTTGTCCAGCGCCGCTCCTCTCATCCTCAAGTCCCGGAACTCCACCTTCCCGGCGAACAGCGCCACCTTCATCTTCTCCGAGTCGAGTCCCTCCACCCACTCGCTCACGTACTCCTCCAGCACCGACTCCACCACCTTCTCAAACATGACGAAGCCTCTGTCTGCGCAGTTTTCTATACAAAAAGAAAACAGTAGTAAAAGGTCACAGGAGTCGTTACGTTAGGTGCTGATGTCGTCTAGACACGAGAAGAGCATGGAGAACAGACGGAAGACATTGCGGCATGTGGTAATGGACGAGAAGGCTACCTACCGAGGTGGTTTGAAGACGAAGCAAGCTTTATCTACGGCCTCAGCGGCTCGGACGACTCTCCAGTGTGGAATGAAGAATGAAGGTCACTTCAACTTAGCCGGCAGTTGGTAACGGCTCGGAACCCAGTCTGCAGCATACCAAGTACTCAAAATAGCTACAAATGCGTTATGACAGGTTTCGATTTTGAAATCATGAGCTCTTCTCGCACCAAGCGCAAGAACCTGCAGAAGCGGCGGAAGCGGCGGCTGTTTGCTGCCATTACAGCAGAGATACAAGCGAGTGTGCGTTGGCACGTTGATTGCGATGTTGGCTGTCGCGTGGTCATGTATTTTTTTGCTCTAGAACGCTTTAATACTGGAGGTATTGACTGATGTATGGACCACAACAGGAAGAGGCACAATGGACACCAGAAAAGAAAGAGCTGGAGCAAATGAGGAACGAGGAAGAACGACAACGAACCCATGAACAATGGCAAAAGGCGGTGGAGAAATCCAATGCTACTTTCAACAAGCGCAGGAAGATTTTGGCTCAAAGGCAGCAGTTGATCTTGTCACTACGACAGGTAGGTACAGGAAGACATGGCTACATTATCACTGGCCTTGATCTGTTGTTGACGGAATCTCCTTCTTGTTGTGCAGCAAATACAGCAGACGCCCGAGCAATAGACAACAGCAGTACAACGCGTGTGGGGCGATTACAGATTACGATCGCGCAGCGATGCTCAGCAGGGATACGAACGTTGTTTTACGCAATATCCTGAGAACATGAAAGTTTCGGTTCAAGCTGTATGTGCATGTAGCCATATCGACGTCTCGTGCGTCTGTGAGCCTTTGTGCTCTGCTGCATCATTCGCAAGCGAGGACGACTGGAGACGTTCAAGTGCTGTTTGGTTGAGTGTATTGTTCTAATTGAAAAAAGGTTATCCGTGATGATTAACGGACGCGACGTCGAAGCTAGATTTGAGTCCAGCAATCACTCATCTGTAACGTGAGCATGAGTTCAACCTCTGCTAGAGGCTTTTTGATGACGAGTATTTGTCGGTTGGTTCGGCTAACTGAAATCCTCGCAGACTATTTTCCGTTTTCGGCTCGTACGCTGGCAACAGTTCTGGAATGGGAATAGTGTTTTCCGTGATGGGACTGTTGCAATCGTGTCATTCAACTGTATCATCCCCGTTACTTCAACAGATTGTGTTATCTTCTGCCGCGAGCGAGCAAAACAGACGTGTAATGCTTTCTGGTACTTCTTCGGCTCTGGAGACCCCACCCCGTACACTTCTACATGTAGTAGGATTTGCAGGTGCAGAAACCTTCTTCAGACGTTGTATGTGCTCTTTCAAGATTACCTCGCCGAGTTTGTCGTCGTCTTATCTCCGGCATGGTGTTCGGCCGCCACCTCGTATCAGCGTAGGTGCTCTCAGCGCGTGACTATCTTCAACCTGCGAATTTTCCGTGGGTGAGCCTGAGGAGAAAGGAGGGTGCGCCCAAGGTGTCGCTCGTACAGTCATGTTCGCTAGGTCGCTAGGTTGCTACGAAGTGCAACTTTTTCTCGGCTGGAACTTGTGCTACATGTAACGTGATTAGTGGGGGCACCGATCACGAGTTTGCTTACGTCACGCTTTTAAATTGGAATGTTGATCGCATGCAAGCGTCTGCAAATCTAAGGGCTGTCCAGAGTTTGTAGCCGAATCGTAATCAAAAATGATTATGGACGCGCATTCGCAGAGCTCAACCGAGTCCAGCAATCAAACTCGTCATTCGTAGCGTGAAGATTAGCTCGACCATGACCTCAGTTTTGCAGAGTCGAGATCATTTTCCGTTTAGCGCTGTTCCGACCAAGTCGCCTACAGGGCATCGACCGAGAATTCATCATGCCAACGGCGTATCCAAACGACGAAGACAAACCATTTGTCCCAGTGATCGAATACGATAACGCCAAGACGCTGATGGCCCAAGGACCATTGGTGCTGCACGACCACGTTGCCACTCGCATTAGGAAGGCATTTGGCGATGACGTTCCGAAGGTGGAGGTGCGCTTCAGGAATGTTTCAATCTCAGCAGATATCGCCGTCAAGGACGAGGCCGACGTCAAGACCGAGCTTCCAACGCTTCCGAACGTCATGATGGAGAGTATCCGCGGGGTGATTGCCAAGAAGTACAGTGTGAAGAAACAGATCCTGAAGAACGTGAGTGGCGTGTTCAAACCGGGTACCATAACGCTCGTGCTGGGGCAACCTGGATCAGGCAAGTCGGCCTTGATGAAACTGCTGAGTGACCACTTCCCCGACGAGAAGAACATCAAAATCGAGGGAGATGTGACGTACAACGGAACTCCCACTGCTGAACTACGCAAGCGCTTGCCGCAACTCGTGTCGTATGTGCCCCAGCGCGACGAACATTATGCCTTGCTGACGGCGAAGGAGACGTTGGAGTTCGCCCATGCCTGTTGCGGTGGAGATCTAGCCAAATATTGGGAAAAGTACTTCGTGAACGGTACTCCGGGGGTGAATGCAGAGGCGCTGAAGGCAATTCGGGCAATGTATCACCACTTTCCGGACCTCGTGGTCCAGCAACTCGGGCTCGAAAACTGCCAGAATACCATCGTCTGTGATGCCATGGTGCGTGGCGTGTCGGGTGGTGAGCGCAAGCGAGTGAAGACTGGCGAGATGGAGTTTGGTAACACCTACGTGAAGATGATGGACGAGATCAGCACGGGTCTGGACAGTGCTGCTACGTTCGATATCCTGACGATGCAGAGGAGTATTGCCAAAAAGTTCGACAAGACGGGGGTGATTTCGCTGTTGCAGCCATCGCCTGAGGTGTTTGCGCTTTTCGACAATGTGCTGATTCTGAACGAAGGCCGCGTCACGTACAACGGACCGCGCGATGAAGTGTTAGGCTACTTTGAGGATCTTGGGTTTAAGTGTCCTTCACACCGTGATGTCGCCGACTTCTTAATGGATATCGGCACCAACAAGCAGTTCCAACATGAAATACAGGGACGTGTTGTTCCTCGCACTCCGTGCCAATTTGCTGATGCTTTTGAGCAGACTTCTACTTACCAACGCGTGTTAGAGGACATTGATGTTCCAGTTTCCTCTGGTCGCGTTCAAGACGTGGAGAGATTCACAACTGCTCAACCAGAGTTCTACCAGACCTTCTGGTCTAGTACCTCCTTGCTGATTAAACGACAGATGACAATGATGAGGCGTGAAATGTCGGGTCTCATCGGGCGTTTGATGATGAACACTCTCATGGCATTGCTGTACGGATGTGTCTTCTACCAATTTGATCCTACGAATCCGCAGTTGGCGATGGGTATCATCTTCGAGGCTTCACTTTGCTTGTCACTGGCCCTGGCAGCGCAAATTCCCAGCATCATTGCTGCCCGCGAGGTGTTTTACAAGCAGCGAGGTGCCAATTTCTTCCGAACGGCGTCGTACGTGCTATCCAACTCTGCAAGTCAGATACCCCCGATCATTGTGGAAACGGTGGTGTTCAGCTCAATCGTGTACTGGATGTGCGGCTTCGTGAGCTCGTTGGGAAGTTTCCTCCTCTTCGTGCTGCTACTGTGTTTGATAAACATTTCGAATGGGGCATTGTTCTTCTTCATGGCATCCGCGACGCCAAATGTCAACATTGCCAACCCGGTTGCGGATGTTGTAGTCTAGGTTTTCATCTTGTTTGCTGGGTTTTCGATCACGAAAGATCAAATTCCAGACTACCTCATCTGGTTATACTGGATCAACCCCGTGGGGTGGGGCGTTCGCGCACTCGCCGTCAACCAGTACACGGAGTCACGCTTCGATACCTGCGTCTACGAAGGTGTCGACTATTGCACCAGATACGGCATGAAGATGGGGGAGTACGCGTTGAGCACCTATGAAGTCCCGTCGGAGAGATACTGGCTTTGGTACGGCATATTGTACACGGCGATCTCGTATATCTTCTTCATGTTTTGTTCGTTCCTGGCGTTAGAGTACCACCGATACGAAAGTCCCGAGAATGCGGTGCTCGACACCGACGGCACAGACCACATCCCAAAGTCGGATGAATACGCACTCACTAAAACTCCGCGCAACGGGGCTGAGACTGTAATTTCCGTGGCTCCAGGGGGTGATAGTCAATTCGTGCCTGTCACGGTCGCTTTTAAGGTACACCGTCCCTGACCCAACCAACCCGAAGGCGACCATCGACTTGCTTAAGGGTATCAGCGGATACGCGCTTCCTGGTACGATCACAGCTCTCATGGGCTCATCGGGTGCTGGCAAAACAACGCTGATGGACGTGATCGCCGGACGCAAGACGGGCGGCAAAGTCCAGGGACAGATCCTGTTGAATGGCCATCCCGCCACAGACCGAGCCATTAGGCGTTCAACGGGATATTGTGAGCAGATGGATATCCACTCGCAGTCATCGACGATCCGCGAGGCGCTGACATTCAGCGCGTTCTCACGTCTAGGTGCTAATGTGTCCGACAGCTACAAGTACAAGTCGGTGAACACTTGCTTAGACTTGCTGGACTTGACTCCGATTGCTGAGCAGATCATCCGCGGCAGCTCTGTGGAGCAGATGAAGCGACTCACGATTGGTGTGGAATTGGCGGCGCAGCCGAGCGTGCTCTTCTTGGATGAACCTACGAGCGGTTTGGATGCGCGATCGGCGAAATTGATCATGGATGGTGTCCGCAAGGTGGCGGATACAGGACGTACTATCATTTGTACGATCCATCAACCTTCCGCTGAGGTGTTCCAAGTATTCGACAGTATGCTGCTGCTGAAGCGTGGTGGCGAGACAGTTTTTGCAGGCGAGCTGGGTCAGAATGCTAGTGAGATGATCGGGTATTTCGAGGCAATCCGTGGTGTGGAGAAGCTGAGGGAAAATTACAATCCAGCTTCTTGGATGCTGGATGTGATCGGCGCCGGTGTTGGTAATGCGGATGCGGACAAGGCCGACTTCGTGGGTCTCTTCAAGTCGAGCGCACACTTTCAACGTTTGCAGTCGAATCTGGACCGTGAGGGTGTGGGTCAGCCATCAGAGTCGATCCCAGCCCTGGAATATGGTGACAAGCGTGCTGCAACGGAATTGACGCAGATGAAGTTCCTGTTGCAGCGTTTCTCCAATCTGTACTGGCGAACGGCATCGTACAACCTGACCCGTTTCGGTGTTTCGCTGCTCTTGGGACTACTAACCGGCATCACGTATCTCGTTACTGACTACGGTTCGTACGCGGGCATCAATTCCGGCATGGGAATGGTATTTTCCGTCATGGCGTTCTTGGGAATCACTGCGTTCAACAGTATGGTTCCCGTTGCTGCCGAGGAACGCGCTGTATTCTATCGTGAGCGAGCAGTACAGACGTACAACGCTTTCTGGTACTTCTTTGGCTCAAGCTTGATGGAGATCCCGTATACGTTGGCGGCCGTGTTGCTGTTCATGGCGGCCTTTTACCCCGTCGTCGGCTTCACTGGTGTCGAAGCTTTCTTCACGTTTTACCTGATCATGTCGCTCTATGTGCTGTTTCAAGAGTATCTCGCCGAGTTCGTCGCGTACCTGGCCCCGAACGTGGAGGTTGCAGAGATCCTGGGCATGGTGGTGAACCTGATTACCTTTTTGTTCGCGGGCTTCAGTCCTCCAACTGCCGCTTTGCCTCTGGGCGTAAATGGATTTATCACATCAATCCGCTGACGTACGCGCTTTCAGCTCTGTCAACGACTGTGTTTGGAGATTGTGCCGGCGACAGCGATAGCATTGGATGCAAACAAGTGACGGGTGTACCACCATCGCTGCCAGACGAGATCACGGTCAAGGAGTATCTTGAAATCAACTTCGGGATGAATCACGATGATATCTGGAGGAACTGCGGAATTGTGGTAGCTTTTGTCATCTTCGTCCGCATTCTAACGATCCTGGCAATGCGCTTCCTCAACCATCAGAAGAAGTAAACCTTGGTATCAAAATACCTACTGCATGTAGACCTAACAAACCAGCAATACATGTTCTTTCTTGCCATTTCCAGCAATACACGCTCTTCTTGACCGCGTCTTCTTCGACAGCTCAACACTATGTGCAACTGGATTTGCGATGCCATTTAAACGGCTACGCACTGCTGTTTCTATGAGTGTGGTCCAGTACTGACCATGCGGCAACATTTATGGACACCTTGGGCGCCAGCGTTTCGATCCCCTCTTGGATGGCGCCTTCTGTTGTTTCCTGAAACGCGGGGTGTAACGTTATTTTAATATTAAGGAGCTCCACACGAAGACTGGAGCTCCCACAGAGATTCTGCTCATTTTGTGGAGAATTGTGTTTCACGCACTCTGGCGCCTCCGCAACGATATCTACAGTATTTCTATGTCGTTAAAGCGAGCAGCCCGAGCATTGAGCAGCTCCCTCCACCAGTACTATCAACTTCTGTATCAACGCTCCATCTCGACGGAGACGATATCAAGGCGGTTGTACGAAGACTGGGGTTCACCGAGCCCGTCGACGAGTGGCGACAACTACCTGAAACCCGCATCTGGATACCTTGTAGAATACCCTAACATTTTGTTCAGTCGCTCTTGCCTACATGCAGCATGACAACAAGTCCAATTTAACACTGACTTCGAAGTAATCGACTCATTAAAGTTTTTTTCTTCTTGCCACTTCTACATGTACAGTAGAGAGAGTTGGCAAAGTGTTTGATGGCGTCCTGGACAAAATCCTCTATATTGCTTTCATAGGTGTTATATGACGTGCCCTCTTCTTGTACGACATCTACACGTTCATTTACACGAAACAGACTTCATGTGATACTATAGCACCCCTTTCTTCAGCCTTCTACCGTTGACGAGCAGCAGCTGGGGCCGCTGGGGTGTCATCATCGTCCTCGCTGTCGCTTGACAGCTGGTCGAAACCTTGCTGGATCTGGCTCAACGTGTGCTGGAATCCCGGTTGGTTGCCGCCTGCCATCCGTGACAGCTGCTTCGTGTTGCCAAAGCGGCCGTAGAGCTGACGCGCCGACAATAGCATGTTCTCATCCTCGCTATCGTCATCATCGCTGGTCGATGTCGACAGCATATTGGTGTCGGGGACTGTGTCCAGCACCGATGACCCCACGGGCTGGTAACGCAGAACCTGGACATCATTGCTACCGGTACTACTTGCACGGTTGCGCTCGTCGGGCGGCGAGAGGCTCTCGATGACACTGTTGCCATTGCCAGTCTGCGGCTTCTGTTCCTGGTGTGCGTTAAAGGATTCCGAGAAATTCAGCTGAAAATTGTCCAGAGCGGCGTTGCTGTCGCTGCTCTGCCTCGGTGTGCTCGATGCTATCGAGACGAAAGGCTCCTCCTTTGTCGGAACGTGCTGCTGCATCTCCTGGAGCTGCTCCGTCGTCCGGAAACGATCAGGTATATACGCTGGTGGCGCATTGGTGTTGCTGTTGCTTCGCGGCGGAATTACGACTTCGGTACTACCGTTGGTGCGAAAAGGGCTAAAGGCTGCAAGTTCCAAGGCAGGCACGGCAGCAGGTGATGATGCCGACGTATCCGAAAGCCTGCCAATGACTACTGGAGACGAAGACGGTGGGGATGCAGGCGGCGTTATCGGATCCAAGCCCATGCTGCAAATACTGCTGCCACGCGCGCTGCTGCTGGGAAGCGACGAAAACGAAATCCTGCTGGATGCACGCGAACGACTTTCCAAAACGTCATCACCGCTTGTCTGCACTGCGGCACTGTCAGCCGACAGCATGACCGACATCGGAATAACAGGCGGCGCGAGGACAGCAGTATGATCTTGCTCCACTGCATCTGGCACTCTGGGGCAAGTAACTTCGCTGTTCCGTTGGGCTCCTTCGAAGGCCAGATCTTCAGCAGCACCTTCTACAGTTGTTGAAATGAGATTGATGCCGGTAGCAAAGCGGTCATCCGTTCGGGTTGTGGACTCCGCCATCGGCGAGCTCTTGTCGCTCGGCTCCTGGGCATCCAGTACCACACGGTCCGCGGAACCATTACGAGTGTTATACGGCTGCTGGCGCTCCTCTATCACCATATTGTCGAGAGCAAAGGTACCTTCGCGGCTAATAGTACGGCGCGAGGGTTTAGCCAAATCTAGTGCCTTATTACTCTCGCCCTTAGGTGATGTTGGCATGTGTTCATACGGAGGCAACACTCCGTTAGCTTCCCGGGTAGCAGCGCTTGAGGCTTCACTTCGGGTCGAGGGAAGTGCAGACATACCGTCCTTCAATTGGGACGAGAAACTACGTTCTCCATGGAAACTCGGTGCCCCTCCATCACGACTTTGACGAATGAACAACGACTGGTCGTGGAACTGACGCATATCAGCATCCAGATAGTTCACATCGCAGCCAACTGTGTTCAGGATCAAATCATCCTCTGATTCAGAAAGCCGCTGTTCGTGGTCAACGAGGTCCTCTTCATCCTCTGCTTGGTCATAGCGTCCGTGGAGCGTATACTTCCTGGCGGCAGCATCTACTTCAACATCGCCATCGCCGGATACTCGCTGGTTACGGGTAGTAACCTGCTTCGGTGGTACGTGTACCTGCTGATACTCGTGATCGATCAAGTCTTCCACTTTCGGTCGCTGCAGCTGGTGCTCATGGTCACTGCGATTTTTTTCAGCTACCTTCGTTTCCTTGGGCGCAATAAGTTCCACATTTTCAGTCTTCTCGATTTCTGCGGGCGCAGCATCCCCCAATAGCGAGCCTGCCGACGAGTTCGCAATAGACGCGCGCTCTAGTATCTTACGGGTTGCAGTGTGGGCTGACGGAGATGGGGGCGGCAATGCCGGGGTTTCTGCAAACTCTTGTGCCTTCGTTTCCTCTGCATTATCGTCGACTGGCCTACGAGGCGGCGATGCAATGATCGAAGGCGTAAGCTTGACGCTTGTACGGCGATCCACTTCATCATCCGAAGCACCCATCGACGTCTCCGAATCTTCATCAGTGTCGTGAATGTACGTTGCTTTCTTGCCGTTTTCAATCGACGCAAAGGAATTTTGTACCGACGTCACATTAGACGGCGGAAAATTTGGCATCGTACGTTCTGCACTCTCCTCACGATATTGCTCGCCTCGCTGCTTCTGCTGTTCAGGAATTGGCGGGACCACGGCTAGATTTGGAGGGACATCGTACGTGTCAATGTCGATTGAGCTGGCAGAAGAATCCGAGCTTGTCGACTCACGGCGCTGCTCGATTTCGCGTTCACGCTGACGTAAAAGTTCAAGCTCACGTTCACCATTCCGAGGTGCCGTTGGAGGCATTGCGGCCGTACTCATGCTGTTCAGCTCAATTGGAATAGTCGACGCAGACGTTGTAAGCGCGCTCATATCCAGTGGAGGCGGCCCATTGGCGTCCTCCAACGTAGAATCGTACGGCCTGAAGTCAGGGGGAATCACCGGATGGTCGTCTAATGTCGCGCCATACGCGCCGAAGTCGCTCGGTGGAGCCTGATACATGGGAGGTGGCGCATCGAACTCGTGCTTGTCGCGGCTTGCTTGCTGCAGCGCGGACATGTAGGCATTAGGCATGCGGTGGTCAATGCTGGATCGGGTCATGTAGTTGTCTTGGCGCTGTAGTTGCTCCAGTCGTTCCCGGTTGCTCAACTCCTGGAGTCGACTGAAATTGCTCATATTGCGGCCACCCGTTCCCAGCAGCATGTCACTACTGTTACTTCGTGGCATCTCATGCTGAGGACGTCGCGAAGCACCGTTGGCTGGGCGGTCGAAAATGGAAGCCGGGGGTGGTACTGCAGGTGGTCCCGGCATTTGTAGTGTGAAGCGGCCTTCACCTCTGGCAATGGGGTCATCCAACGACAGACTCTGGCTCGGTCGGAAGTCGGACGGACGCATGCATTGACTTCCGCGGTGGTTGTGCGAACGCCCGTAATCCTGCTGCTGTTGCTGGTAGCGCTGCGACCTCTGGTACAGCTCTGCATCCGGTTCTCCTCGCGTGCGATGGCGAGACGTGGACGGCGGCAAATCCGCACCAAATCCAGGAATCGGCGACGTGCTGGACATTCGTCGACGCGAGGGCTTTTCACGTCGCATGGACTGCAAGAAGATCTTCGGAGCTTCCTCCGCTCCTTCGCGGTGGCTATGGTGTCCTCCTACCCGCGACGTCATATACGATGCACGCCGTTCATCATCATGGTAGCCCAAGAAACTCATCGACATGGTCGACGAATGTGCCGGTTCCACGAGCGCCGATGTCGGCTTGGGAGCGTTCGTAATCACCTGGAAGCAGTGCATACAGATGCGCAGCTTGCGCACCTCATCTCCTCCATTCGTCGCAGCGAAGTTGCGGTTCTCAATGGGGAACTCCTTACTGCACGCGGCACAGACGACCTCGCCGCATTTCCTGCAATTCATCTTCCTCAGCAGCAAGAGCGAGAACGAGTCCTGACACACTGCGCACCTGGATCGATACTTCCTGGGCACGAGCTCAAGGTCGCTCAGATACCTCTGCTCATTGAGGCGTTTGCTGCGGAGCATATTGCGCACCTGCGCTACAAAGAGCACTCTCGCTCGCAGCAAACTCACGGGCACGGGTGTGTGCTCCTTCAGGTTCATCTGCACCAAGTGGATGACGTCTACATGACCCGGTCGCTCCTCACTCTCCACCACCACGAACCCAGAATGGTACAAACTGCCTCGTATCAAGCCAAACTCCCTCTTGAGGTCGTCGCAACCTGGTAGTTTGATGGAATGTTGGCCTAGCACCCACCCTTTGCGTCCTCTTGCGTCGATGAACTTGTCCTGGCACTCCAAGTAGCAGAAATCTCGATGGGGTAGGCCGTGGGGCATCTGCACTACCATCCACTTGGCTGTCACTTGATGCAGCGGCTTCTCCTTTGTCCGCGGGGCTAAAGTATGTAGAACGACGCCGTCGTAAAACCACTCGCGGTGGGTGCGCGCGAACTCCTTCATGTGTCTGGTAGAGCCCAACTGGAAGAGCGACGCCACCTCCTTCACGGTGCCCGGGACGCTGGTCACGCCGCACATACTGGCGGCTGTGAGCGCCGCCCCTGCGGTGGTAGAACGCGGAGATCCGGCGTAGACTTGGACACCGTTATGCTTCTCCACGTGGCGCCAGGCGATGGGCCCGCCGGCGCTGCGCGCGCGTTCCACGAGCTCTTGGGCCGCCTCGCACGACTTGCGGACCAGGTAGGCCCGTTCCCTCGAGGAGAGCAAGGGAGGCTCGAAGTAGTTCTCACGTAGGGGCGTCCACACGCGAGACGCGCCCAGAGACTCGTTGCTGGACGAGGAGGCCGTGGGCCCCGCCACTCGGGAAGACGAGAGCCCCCTGCGCGCCATGGGACTTCGAAGGAGTGATGGTCTGTGAGTCGCGACGTCGTATTCGAGAGTGAGAGATGGCGACAGAGGGCGAACGATAGGATAAGGCTACAAACCACGTGTAGGCTCAATGCTCTGACTCCTATCCGGTCGGCTTGAAATGGCTCATAGAAAGGGAATAATGACCACGTTGTATGGGAGATGACGATAGAGACGGGACAATGGGGCGAGTTGAGCCGGACAGAGCTTTTCGATGCAACAGGGGGGTTTTCACCGAAAATCATTGGGCGTGTACAGTAATGGCAAGTATGTGGCAGGTATTAATACATGTACTTTGCAAGTTGTCAAATTGATTTTGGTTGAGATCGTTGTGGATGAAGCTGTACACGTAAGGATGTGTCTATAATAGAGAATATTATGTTGGTCAGCGGTGCCAATGGTGGCTGGCTGGCGTGCAACCAGCCGTTTTAGCTTTGGCTAGCGTGGCGAAAGAGGGTTGTGGGGCCAATAGTTTGTAACTCGGCAAAGACAAGGAGGCTGCTGGGTGCGTTGGATCTGGGAGGCTTTGAGCGGCGAGCTCCATACTGCAGCAATGGAGTGAGCTCCATACTCTCTCCACTGCGTTCGTGGGCCTCCTTGGTCACTCACTCACTTGTTTGCAGCGCCCTTGCGGCGTGACGACTCATGATGTCGCTTCAATTGGACAATGTCCAACTGGCGACGTCGGAAATCAACGAATTGCGCATGGACACCCTATTGTGGTCGCGTTGTGAACGTCCATTCCGTGCAGCTCTCTCTTTTCCTTCTCCGAGTGCCCGGCAGCTCTGACTCGGTCCGACTGCACGCGCTGCCTGTCCTCTCCACTGTTTCTTTCGAGCTGCGCTTGCTCGTCTTCTCGCGCCAGGGTCTCCGAGTCGGAGCCCGACAGTACATGTATATGTACCGGTAGGCAAGTTCGTCGTGCACTTGAGACGTTGCGCTGCATAGTGCACAGCCACACGACCAAGTTGCGGTAGGCAGCCTTGACTCACGCACCTCAAGACGCAGTGACCTCCTCACCACCACCGTATGAGTCCTTCGTGACCGTGACGATGATGCGGTGCCACCGCAGCGGTGGTACAATTACGTATCAGACATGCCGTCGCTCGTGGCGGAAAGCTTTGAACGCGAAAGCTGCCGCTCCTTGGTCATTTCGCAACGTCACTTCACCATCTCTGTGTAGCATTCGCTGAGATTGCCAGCAGGCAATTGTCCACACTGTTGATGCTGTACATGTACTACATGTAGTAGCCTACAACATCAACCCAGCTCTCAACATGATTACCACGCCACGCGACACGAAATTGGTGCACCGAGGTAGAAACTATGCTCTAAACGTCAATGGAAATCTCGAAGGGGGCCACGGAAACCAAATGTCATGCGAAAATAGTTCCTGTTCATGATTCCACCACAGTGTCTCCGCTTGATGAGGGTATCTCGCCCGTGTGTACATTTATCGCTTGAAACTGTCTAGGTACATGGAGGTAAACTGTATTCGCGCGCAAACGCTTGTTCTGTGTTCACCAACACTATAGTACATGTGCATGTACTCACTTGCTGGCAACTTTTGGTCCGTCCCATGGTCAATCGCAGCTGTAGCCTCGTCGAAAACCACGATGCGAGCGGGCAGTAGCACGTGGGGCATGCACAGTGTACTGTATCTGTCGTTCACTGACGCAAAAGTTATCACCGTTCTCGACCACGACTGTAATCAGCCTTAGCTCGCCCGCGGCGACGCGCTCGCTCAAACCGACTTGACAGAGCAATTTCCATAGTTCTTCATCGTTGAATTCATCAAACGGTAGAGATAGCCGGGGCCATGACAAACACCGGGTTTTACGGGATGATCGATAACTTTTCACGCAAAAATATCATGTCAATCTTACGTCTACGCCATCAAGTGACACTCAGGCAGCAGCCAGCTCGTTGACGTGAAATTGTGCCATGGTAAGATGGATTTGCCTGCACCAGTGCAGTCTTTTGACCACCGTGCACCTCAAAACTCACGTCGCTCGGGGGGGGGGGGGATGAAACCACTTCAACATCATCCCATCATGCGATTCGCATTAGTCGAAACGGTCAGTATTTTATGATTGTTGGATTGTTGACTCGCTGTTTATGGCCGATGAACTATTGCACGTTGAGCTCTTCAATTGTGTGTTTCTCTCTGGAAGCGGTCCAGATACCCTCCTTCCTCCATGAGATCGAAGAAGTGACCCCTTCCTTTCTGGACAAGAGCAGCAGGACTGGCAAGCTCCTTCACGCTGCCATCGTCCATAACTAAAATGCGGTCCGAGTCCAGAATGGTGTCTAGCCGATGCGCGATGGTGAGCACAGTGGACTCCTTGAAGACCTCGCGAATAACTCGTTGCAATGCTTGGTCTGTAGCATGGTCAATTGCAGCGGTGGCTTCGTCGAAAATCACGATATGAGACTTGCGCAGTAGCGAGCAGACCATGCAGAGCATCTGTCGCTCCCCCACACTAAAATTCTCGCCATTCTCCTCAACGAGCGCATCTAGTTTACCATCCTCCGCTTCAATACGCGAACCAAGCCTCACCTGGCGCAGACATGCCCAGAGCTCGTCGTCGCTGAAGTCACCGAAGGGGTCCAAGTAGTTCCGCAAGGTGCCTTTGAACAACACGGGATTTTGCGGGATAATGGAGAGCTTCTCACGCAGCGTCGTTAGACCAATGGTGCCAATATCCACACCGTCGATCGAGATTGAGCCAGCAGCCAGTTTATTGATGCGGAAGAGAGCCATGGTCAGACTGGACTTGCCGGCACCCGTGCGCCCAACGATGCCTAGTTTCTCGCCGCCGTGGACGGAAAAGCTCAAGTCACGCAACACTAGCTGGCCCTGGTCCTTGTATCGAAAGCTCACGTGGTTAAATTCGATGGAGCCAGCTGACGGCCATGCTTCTGGGTGTAGCATGCTAGGAGGATCAAGTGGCAGTCGTGACGGCGCTTCCTGGACAACGTCTGCATACTCCTGAAGCCGCTCTGGGCTCACCATCATAGGCTCCACCTGAGAGAGTGCCTGAACCAACCTTTCGAGGTTCTGCGATACCTTCAGAGCGTAAGAGAAAGCGAGGCCGATCACAGCAGCCCCTAGCTGGTGTCGTAATAACACAAGAGATACCGTGACCAACAGTACCAACAGGCTGCCAACGAGCTGGATGTTCAGATAGAACCATTGAGAGACGCAGAGCTGTCCATACCAAATCTTGTTGTTGTCGTCCAGTTTCGCACTGTTCGTGACCTGGAAGCGGTCCACGTGGCCACGGCCGTAAGCTCGGATAACAGCGCCACCGTCCACTACTTCCGATAGGTGATTCAGCACGGGCGCCTGGGTTGTCTTGGATAGTCGTTGCAGCTCCTGAGCTGGGCGAATATAAAACGATCCAATGCGATAGTAGAGGTAAGCCACCGGCAGTAGAAGAAGCCCCTTCCAGCGGATCACAATCGCCGCAGTAGCAGCGCTGCACCCAACAGAGAATATCGTCGATGACATTCGGCTGAATAGTGGTGGAATGTTCGAGTCCACGACGGAAACATCACTACCGTAACGCGTCAGGATACGACCAATTGGGTTGGCATCGAAGAAGCGCATTGGTGCGTGCATGAGAGCATTTGTCATAGCGTCGAACATACGTCGAGCTGCACGTAAGCCATAGATGGCAGTCATAAACATACGCGCGAAGACCATCAAAGCCGAGGCAAGGCCGAGAGCCGTGTAAATACCAAGTCGATAAGATGTGGAATCTCCGTTTTCGACATCATCGCTCGACCACGCACCCAGTCAAAAGTCACTCGAAATTTGCAGTGCTTGCCAGCATGCAGAGGTCATCAAGAAAAGAAAAACGATGGGAAACCCGCCAACCGCGCCGTAATACGCGCTGAATACGTGGTTGCTCACGTGCCCATTCACTCGCTCCTCCTCGTCCACAAGTTTTCCCAGCTTTTCAAGCTTGGCAGTGTTTCCACCACTAGCAAAGGACTGAGTCCTAGATTTTGCTTCTGCACACGGTGCGCACGGTGAAATCAAGGCCATTTCGTTATCACACTCGTTGGTTTCATCCACCAGATCCAGGACATTACTGCGATCACTATCATTGTCAGCTCGGACTTCTTTGCCAAGGAGTCCATCAGTCTCAAGGTGACAATGTCCGTTCTCTCCTTCGACGTTCATACCACTGGATGATCCGAAATTAACAGCTGCGTGCGGATGAGCAGCAAAAGGTGACACGAGCGGCACCTCAGTCTCGATCGGGTTGTCCATGTGGTGCGTTTCCACTAGTGCTCCCAGCCCATCTATAGTCACTGCTCGAGTCACGTGAGCCGACTCAATAATCTCGGGGTTATGAGTCACGAGGACGATCGTCTTGTTCTTGAGAAGCCCTAGCATGCACTTCTGGAAAATCTCGTTCTGCACAATTGCATCCACTGCTGACAAAGGAGAGTCTAGGAGATACACGCTTGCATCGCTGTAGCAAGCGCGAGCCAAGGCAATTCGCGCCTTCTGACCTCCTGACAGGTTAATTCCACGTTCACCAATTTCAGTAGCATCACCCGCTGGTAGAGACTGCAGATCCGCCGTCAGCGCACAAGCATCTAGCACCTTCTCGTACTTATTGCGGTCGTAAAGAAGGCCAAACAGGATGTTATCTCGGACAGTCATATTTTGAATCCAAGGCTGCTGCGAGCAGTACGCCACACTCCCACCCACGAACACAGTTCCGCTATGCTTCACCATTTCACCAAGAAGTGCACAGCACAGCGAGGACTTGCCGCATCCCACAGGGCCGTGCAAAACGAAGAAATCTCCTGCCTTTACTTCCAGATTCACGTTCCTCAGAAGCGTACTCTCGTAGTCCCAGCCAAACTCGCCTTCCTCGACGGCAACACTCACTTTCTTGATGACGTACTTTTCACCAAGCGGATGGTCAGCGGGCATGACATTGTCAGGTTCCAGTTCCGGCATCTCAAGGAAGGCTCCAATTCGTTCCAGAGCAACTTTAGACTGAACGAGCATGGGCAATATGTTGGTGATCATGCGGAGTGGGCCCTGGATAAGTTGGAACAGCGCAATACTGGTGAAGACAATAGCCGGAGTCAGACTTCGGTGCATTACACCCGTGTACACCCCGAAAGATGCCACGCTAATAAAAACCGGCATTCCCCAGAGCATTACGACGCTCAAGCACGCGAGCAGACGTCGTCGGAAGAGATCCTTCATTTCCTTCGCTCGAGTCTCTTTAATCTGGGTCAGCAATTGGTCCTCCCACGCATTGAACTTGACCATTTCCACCGCTTTGAACACTTCCGTCACCTTCTTCATCCTGACGTCCTTGCTCCTTCTGTACACTCGTTGGCACGCGAACATACACTTGGATATGACATGATTGATGCCTAGCATCACTAGAATCACACTCACCCCCGCGAATGCCGCGACACCCAGCACATCATACAACATGTAGCTCACAACAGCAATCTGCAATGGGATGAGCCACACTTGATGCACCAAGAAGGCCGTATCCAGGATGGCGTCACTGTCCGCCGTGTACATGTTGGTGATAGCCCCCGTGGACTTGTCTCTCCTGGCTTCAGCGTTCAACTTCAACGTCTTCCTGAACATCAATGTCTTGACGGACGCCACTAACTTGATGGCGATGACTTCTGAGTAAAATCTGGCATAATTGTCCGCTAGTGCTTTGAGCACTTTGGAAGCAAAGAGAGCGACCACCCAGACACCAATGGACTGCAGTGTTGGCGTCTCGTCCTCTGGTTCTTGTTCAGCGAGAGCGGAGAGGGCAGACACCACCTCCTTGAGCACGACTGGTCCTAGCAAGTTGCAGAGCATGGAGACGAGCAGCGCGACGCCTGTGAGCAAGATGCGACGTCCGAAACACACGAGCGCGGCCTTGTACATGGACTGAGAGGATTCGTAGACGCTGGAAAACTCGTAGGACGCCGTGTTGGCTTGGAGACCCCAGCGTAGTGGCCACACGTCGTCGGCGTCGAGCTGCTTGTGCTGTCCGAGAGCCATGAGCGGCCGCACCCAGTCCAGAAGCAGGCGCGACCAGCAACTAGCGCCGTCTTGAGGGTGCGGACAAGACCCGCGCTTGGACTCCAAGTGATCGAACGTGTCGTACGACTTGAGAGGCAAAAGCTCCGGGGTCATCATGACGCTTTTAAGCTTTTAAAAGAGCTACACGGTCAATTGCGGAATGAAAGAGACGTTGATTAAAGACGAGGAGTGATGGTCGTCGGTGACGGCGAAATAATTGATACTTTGGTGTGGAGAATTTGAGTGAACGTGTATTTGTTAGGGAAGGTTTCTACCTATTGGTGGTGTAGGGACGAAGCGGGCTCTAGCTGTTGACGTGATGACTGTGTCAACAAGTTTGATTGCATGCGCTAAGCACGATTGGATGGCCAGCGGCGAGCCTTTGCTTAGTTCGTGGTAGAGTTTGGCTGTCATTTCGCTATGTACATGTTCATCAAGAGCAGCTTCATGCGTGGATGCTGGCCGCTCTTTGCTATCGACCTGGATCTTACTGGCGGATGCCACGCACAAACTGCGGCGACTGATCTCTACCAACATTCCTGATTTAAAAATGGATAGCAACAGCATGCATCACAACCATGCATGAAGAACAAGCTATAAGAAACAAAAAAGTCGTGCTGCGCCCGAAGAAGCTCTGAAATTCCTGAAAATCTTTTAGCGGCAGTACCGGTAGGAACCCTCAAGTGGTCTGACCCTTTCATGAGCTAAAGCGATCGCAGGCTGCGATTCGCGTCACCGTTGCGAAGATGATTATTGCGCCTCTTCGACACCACATGAGGAAGCAACCTCAGCGCTCTTCCTTTTTCGTTGCCACTACGCGTGTGAAAACACTGAACAGCATGTTTTTGAAGGAGCCATTGACGACAGAATACCTTCGCTATTTCACACCAAACGCCGAAGCGCTAGGTGAGACGCAACGTCGTGAATGCAAGAAACACTTTGCGATCGCCAACGTGCATTGAGAGCAGCGCCCCACACACGATAAAACCCTACAGCGAAGGCGTGATAAGAGATTATAGTGAAAAGAGAAGCCTGGCCCGTACAAGAGCTACCAATAAAGATAAAGATGTAGCGCGACACGGAGATAATAAGCAAGTAGATATTCATTAACTTGCACCTGACCCCTTCGAACGTTGCTGCGCGTGCGCGGAAGCTCCAGTTTGGGTTCTAATTTAAATAACCCAAAAGCTCACTAGACATAAATATACTTAAATTTCTTGCAGTATTGTGTCTCCCGAAGGTTGACCGTCGCTGACAGGATCAACATTCACCTGGGTGATTCAAAGCGAGCTAAGGTATGCGATTACACAGGTATTTTATCCACAAGCAGTGCATAAATACATGTAAGCTTATAAGACTTTGAGTCTCTATACCAAGGCCAAGAAAATTACCAAGTGCGGCTTTAATGCAGAAGAATGCAGGGTATAAGATTTGCAGAAACGCTTAATGCCGTTTGGACACAGTATACCTAGGATTAGCGGATCGCCCTAATGCAGCGATAGATAAAATATTAGCGGAAAATGATATCTCTGAAATAAATTTCAGAGAACAAAATTTGGTAGCCTATCAATTACCAGTACTATAGTACCAGGTACTTTGAAATATTTGGCCCATGAAGTGCATATTGGTTACTTCGAAATGGTCTATTTTAACACTCGCAGCTCCACAAAAACATATTTTGATGGGAGCAGCAACAGTGATCAATAAAATGAGCAAATGCCAGAAATGCGAGCCTCGTAACTTAAATCAGGGTTACGACTCGTAACCCTGATTTCCTCTCTCTAGTTCAAGGCATCTAAATGCAGGCGCTGCCTCCTATCCCTTAACTTTCCAAAGAGGTTTGCTTTTTTTTTACAAACAAACCTTATAAAAATGTTTCATTTTATGCAGTTGAACAAGTTGTGATAGTGGGTTGTTCCTGAAAACACAAATTTTACGCGTACCAAATGCGGAAGAAAAAAGGCAGCGCACAAAAATGATTTTGTGACCCAGAGTCTGGTCCACAACGGTTTCCGGACCAGAGCCCTTCCCCTTCAATATGATCAGATCAGTCATCAACGATCAACGGAGGATATAAAATTCAACAGTTTCTGTAAAAGCGGTTCTGGATGTCTGGGCCAAGTGCAAGCACTTATAGGGGTGAGTACGAACAGCATACCAGTGTGATAGTACCTCCGCGTTTATCGTGGGCATGCAGGTAAGCTGGCGAAATGCTGGGGGACTGTAGGTGGTTAGGGGTGAAGCACTAGCATGGGGCTGCGTGGCTGGACCGTGTAGCAGTGCGGTTTATTGGTGGCGGGCTGTCTTTCGTTTTACTCTTGAATATGCTGTCTCCTGCCACGTTCGCCGTCACATTAAGGCGCCGTCGACGACACAAGGCCCACACAGCACCAGCCCGGCGTCGTGTCCAGCACCGCTTTGCCAGAAGGGCATTTCTACCGCCTCACATGTCGGCGTTTCAGTGGTTGTACGGGTCGGGGTGCAACCAGTCCCTAATTACACTAACGGGATTCCATCATGCTG
>LGSN01000331.1:0-35648 GCA_001314375.1 Phytophthora podocarpi | reverse complement strand
CAGTATTTGGTCCGTCCAGCATAATTATGCTGGTCGGCTGTTATATTATGGCTCTCATTGTATAATCAATCCCACTTTGCGCGAGTTGTGTAGCAATACCCCACTGCGTATGCTTGGACCCCCGATAGATGATCCAGCCGATGGGCTTAGCATTACTAGGCGATATAGATTGACATCAATTGAATAGGTTTATTATACCAAGTGTTCATAGCTGAAAACACGCACAGATATAAACCACTCTCTCGTCAAATGACACGGTCGTGCGATTACACTACCTGTGGTTGAAATGGTGCAATCAGCGTCGGAATCGCAACAGACAATTCTTGAATCGGCGTGCCGGGGTATCGTCTTCAATGTAGACATCGATGTTCATTGTTTGGTTGGGTGCGTGTCCGGGTCGTACCCGATCGCCTTGCTCGTACCATCTGAAGTGTCCAGATATAAATGGATCTTGATGCACATCGAGAATGAGTCGCAGATAGCATTACATTTGGAGCTGGAACCATCGTCATAGTAGCTTCCTCCACCGTCGTGTGGAGGCAAAAAATAAAACAAGAACTCGACAGCGCCACGTTGAAGATGATGTACGTGGGCTCCTCGGTCATGATCTTTATCGGATTGATCAGCGCGGTGTTATGCGGCGGGTTTGTGAGCACATCAGCCGAAACCTCGAAGATTGTCTGACCCTTCACCTCCCAGCGGATGTAGCCGTCGTCGCCCACGACCTACTCCACGGTGGATGTGACCCTGTCAAAGCAAGCTGCCACGTGATTTTCCCAATTAGACGAGATATCGCCCATGTAGTAGGCGAATGCCGGTGCAGCGCTCGTCGAAACACTGGAGACAGTACAATCCGAGTCCGTGTTGCCAGCGCTACAGAGGAAGGCACCATCGCACTGCTTCGGGAAACAGGTGCCATTGGCGGTGATGCCAGTGCACACACGTGTTCATGTAGCCGAGGTCCCCGTTCAGGTCGTAGAATCACGGACGAAGTTCCATTGTGCACGCGTTGTCCGAGATGACGGTGTCACTGCCTTCCAGAACATCGATCTCCGGCGCTCCTCGACCTTGGTTCGCGTTCAAGTCAAGTCCTGGTGTGTCGTTACAAGCGCTGATTCCCCGCTTCTCCGACGAGAAGATGGTCTCGTTGCACTTGTTGTACGTGAGCGGCCACATACGCGCTGAATATGGCTCGGCCGAGTTCACCATGAGCCAAATGCCGGGCCACGTTGGGTAGCAGGCGGTGTTAGCGGCACGCATGGACGCCGATCCAATAGACACACTCCGGTTGCCTGACTCGTTCGTGGCAGCCCCTGGCAGCTGTGTACGCACCTCGATCGTACCTCCCTGTAAACAAAACGTGTTCCACCACTGCAGCATATATGATCGACAGTAGAAGCCTCATATCCTGCAGATGTAATGTACATAGTTCCAATACACTCGTAAGGATTTATCTAGCGCCAACCATTCGTATTACAGCGCAGCGACAGTTTGGTGTCAACCTGGACCATGTCGAAGTCCGTCCAGGGCGATCTACCAACGATTAAGGAAGTTTATGTGCAGCATGAGACTTCGTTCGAAGCCAGCGTACGTCGTAGATGTGGTTCCAGCAGGGCTGGATCTGTAGCAGCTTATTAATGTAGGAAGAAACAAGCAGGCCCATACATGTAGATAGCAACTCTGCATACTCGGCCTTTATACGGCATTTTTGTATTGGAGAGTTCGCTGTGTGAAGCACATAGAAAAAGAGGTGGGGAGGTAAGGTTAAGATTTGAGTTAGAGGTTAAGGTAGCTAAGCTTAGTTAGCTAACTTCGACAGCTCTACTAAACAGTCAACGAGATGAGTAACGTTAAACCTCTTATCCCATCCTGTAGGGGTAAAATACCGGTTGGCATTATAATCTCTTTAGCCTTCTCATATTGCCATCCACATTTCTTCAGCCTTGACCACAGCTGTGACCAGGTCAGCTTCTTCACTCGCTTATGTTTCACCATGCGTTGTCCTGTCTCGTCGTCCTGTCTCGTCGTCCTGCTCCCATGCTGATTCTCAAATGGGTGCGAAAAGCGCGCGCGTCGACTTTCTAAATCTCGAAAAATCCTGGCTACGAATTATTACCCCTGAGGTTAGCTACAAACCTATTTAACTTTACACTCACAGCCTTCACTTGAACTTTGTATACCACAACTTGATTTTAATATGAGCAAGTTGGCCGAATCGTTATCCTGTATTCTACAGGATACGAAACTTTATATCCTGTAGAATACAGTACTCGGGGCTACATGTTCTGTAGAGGGATTAATAACGTTAGTTGATTGTTAGCTGTGTGCCATTTCCTGCGTTCAATCTGGACATACCAGCTCACTACTACATCGTCAACCTCAAAGTTAGCATTAAGCTTAACAGTACGTAGTAGCTTCTCCACCCGCTTCGTCGATTTCCTGCGCAATGATCGTGAACGAGCCTCCTTTCGGAACCTCCAACACCGTCACGAAAACTTCTGATCCGCTCGCAACGCCGAAACCACTCCACGATGACGCGCCGTTGGACCAAACTGTGTTGCCGTTGATGGAGATCTCGATCGAGTCGAGAGACTTGCCAAACGTGGGCACCGAGATAGACCCCGTCGTGTCCTGCGGTGTAGTGATAGTAGCTGCAAAGAAACTATCGTTGTTTTTAGTCGTCCACTCCAGAGTGAAGTCGCCCGTGGCGAGCGTGTAACCAGTCTGCAACTGTCCAACATTCGCCCCGGCAGCGTGCGGGACGAATTCCCACGTCTTGCCGGCGTCGGTCAAAGGACTTAGTCCGCCAATATGCAACGTCAGAGACGCAGTTGGTCCCGTTGACCACGCATGAGCATGAGAGATGTAGCTTCCGAGGTTCCGTTCTACGGCCTCGTAGAACGGGTACTTGAGCTCCCCAGAGTAGTAGTACGCCTCGATCGTGGTAGAGTTGCTGAAGGTGTTGAGCATGTAGCTCCACTGGCGACGCATGATCTCCATAGCCAACGTCGCGTTACCAGGGTTGGCGCGCAGGTGAGCATCGATCTCCAGACTCGTCATGAAGGGAGAGATAGAGCCCAAGGCTTCAGGAGACACAGCACCGAACTCGTTCCAGCGAGTGGTCAAACTCTGCGAGATCGTAGCAGCACGCTCAGGCGACGCAGTCACGTTGAAGTGAACAGCGAGGACATTACCGTCTTGGGGGTAGAACTCGGCACCAAGCGCTGTCGTATTGTCACGGAAGAATCCAGCCGAAGCGTCCCAGAGCTTGTCGTTGACGGCACCCTTCAGGTCTTCAGCAATGTCACTAAACGCTTTGTTGTTGTAGGTGAGTTCGTCGAAACCGAGTTCATCTGCCAGCATAACGTACGCAACCAACGCGTGATAAAGGAGGGCGTTAGCCGCAGTGTTCTTGCCTCCTTGACCCACGCGTCCCCAGTCGCTCAGGTCCGTGACGTTCAACAGAGAATCAGACGCGTCGACCTTCGCGAGAGTGAACTCGAAGCTACGCTGCACCTGGCCCCATACTCCTGTCACAAGGGCGTGAGCATCGTGTAGTCTGCGAGCGCGATGATTGTCCAAAGGTGGTAAGTGTCCGAGTTTGTGCCTGCTGCCTGATAACCCAGACCGAGTGGTGTGCCTGCATAGGGGAACTCGCCCGTGTTGGCGTCCTGAATGGCAATCATCGACACAAGCGCGTTGCGAACCGATAGAAGATTGTCTCCATTCAACGACACAGCTTTGGAAAGTGTAGCAACGCCGTAGTCGCCAGGCCACGGCGTACGGTCCCGCTTAGCGCCGTCCACGAAGACTTCAGCATCAGCGCTCACGTTCTCAATCGTGGCATTGTTCGCCCACTTGGCGATGATAGCTGGTGGCGAAGCACGAGCCTCACTAGCAGAAATTCCACAGAGCTGCACCGTGTACGCGCCGGCATACCAGATACGGTTGAGTAGGTCGTCATCAGAGTAGAAGTAGCCGGAGTACTCACGCAGCTTGTCGTCATCCGTGCTGGGAGCAGCGGTGAAGTGCGTCAAGACACCTGTCACCTCGATCTTAGCTTCTGAGCTTGTGGAGACCGTCAGATAGCGGAATCCACCACGTCCGAATTCGCGACCGAAGGTGAAGGTGGATTCGGGTTCGGCTGGTGCGTAAAGCGTGCCATCCAGAAGCGGTCCGGTAGCCCGATCCGATGTGATGCCGATGTACCGCTTGTTTTCGGTGAAGGCGACGCCCAACTGAGAGCCGCTGGTGGTTGTCTTGCCGAAATGAACGGTGACAACACCGGAGACCTGATGGCCGAAGTCAAAAGTGACAGTGGGGCTGTTCCCGGACAGCGTTGCAGCCAACGGATTCGACTCGGACAGCGTGACGTTGCCTGAGCTTCCGTAGATGTTTTCAAGGATAATGTCTCGGGATACGGGCGATTGGATGTAAGAATCCCACGGCCCTGAAGTACCGATGGCGCTGTCCGTAGAGAGAGCAGCCAACGCAGCAACGAGTATCGATTGGAATTTCATGGGCCTTGAGCTTGTTCTATTGAAGGCAAGTTTGAAAGTGAGAATGAAATCGGCACTTGAAGCCAAGTGAAGCACGTCGGCAAGATCTCAAGACGCTTTAGCTAGTGTGATTAGTGCCGGTAACGCATTGTGTGCACGTTTCTTTCTCCACGACACGCCCAGGCATCGACCTAGCCAAGTAGAGCGAAAAAGAACCTGGTTCGTCTGAGGTGAGGCACTAGAAGTTCAACCACGTATTGATTGATCGATCGGTGCCGGTGTCCATGGTGTACTTTACCTACTTTTCTTTCATCAGACGTACTGCTTGGCTGCAGACTGCAACTTGCACTTACTGGGCATACTGTACGAGGACTTTTGGCTCTTGACAACGCTGTATTACGGAGCTTACCACTTCGTGAACTTCCCTACTGACAGGTACAGTGCAAAGAGGTGTCGTTGATTATGGGTCATTCTAAAACACAATCAAAGGGATTTCGACTATGATGATATAGTTGAGGCGTTGAAGAAGGCAGTATTGACAGGTACATGTATTTACATTTTTACGCACTTTGATGATGGATTTTGGTCGAAATGCTTCAAGTTACAGCATCGTAAACGAGCACATCTCGCTGTCGGAACTGCGTTTCTAGCACACCCAGGGTCACAACCACGACCCCACCTGCACCGGATGTGCACGCCCCTGTTCCACCACGTTGGGTGCTCTACGCCAACGTCCTGGTGCCACTGCTGCAACCGCTGCAATACGGATGGTCCACCACACAGCTGAATCTATGTCGAAGAAGAGTGTGCCAAGCCAGGAGTGTTTGGAATCTGCCTCATGTTCCCGGGGCACACCAATGCTCGGTGGACCGTTGCCGTTAGTGCCGATGCGACTATGAGATATTCTCCCTTATACTCTTGCCTGCTCTTGTCAGCTCGTTTGCTGTATTTCAGTTCATCGATGAGAGCCTGCTTCCTAGGGCATGCTTCACACAAATACAAGTACGGTACCAGTAATCTACTTTGACTGGCAAAATTGAAGTAGAATATACTGGCATTTGTATGGACGAAGTTGAAGTTGAGTCCCATACTCCGGAACGTACTGCAGAGCTCGAAACCAAAGAGAAGTCGATTTGTGAGCTGTGTGTGCAAAGCGGTTGATCACGCTGACGGAATGTCTCTGTTCGGCTCGAACGAACTTAGAGCAACGAGCCTCGTGAACCTGAACAGGTGTCCTCACGACTACGGCTGTTGCGAGGAAGCACATCTGGCGGGTATTTTGGTCAACACACATGGCAGCATGCTTACAATAATGGGTGAACGTCTGCGCGAAATAATAAGATATGCATCTGGAGTCCGCATCTTAATTGAAGATGCTGGTCATCACCGCTGCCGGCTCGAAATACGCTTATCGATCGTCACCAGCTATCCATCCGGCTTTTCACAGCGAAGTGTACTTCAACGGCAACATCGCTCCAGAGGCCCAGTCTCAAGTACTCAAAGCCATTGCTCTGCTCCCCAGAGAGCATTCCCAATTCTTCTCTCTCGAGTTCACACCAAGCAACTCGACTCCTCTCGCACAAGCCACTCTCCTTCGTACCAAGGCGACCTCTTCAAGAACAAGAACGAACCAATTCCAACCAGAACAATGTTCAGTTACAGCAAGATCTCCGCCTTCTGTCTCATCGCTGTGGCCCTCTCCAGTGACGCGCACGCCATGGAAGAAGCCGCTCAAACGTTCGGTCTGCTTGGCGCCAGTCTCTACGGCGGTGCCGGCGTAGGTGCTGGAGTTGGTGCCGGCGTGGGTGCCGGAGTTGGTGCCGGCGTGGGTGCCGGAGTTGGTGCCGGCGTGGGTGCCGGCGCTGGCCTGTATGGCCACCGTGCTGGATGGTACGGACCGGGCGTCGGTGTGGGTGTCGGCGGCATTGGAGCTGGTGTGGGCGGAGTCGGCGCCGGTGTGGGTGGTGTTGGTGGTGATGGCTACAACGGCTACAACGGTGTTGGCGTGGGCAATGCCGACGTTGGTGGCGGTGCGGCCGCCAATGCGAACGCTGGTGCCACCGCGAGCGCGAGCGCCAACGCGAATGCAAACGCTGCTGCGACGTCCCATTACCGCAAGCTGCGCTCCGAGTGAGCCAGACCACTGGATCATCAAAGAGGTGAAAAGTCCCATATCCTCGATGGTGCTTGCATGAACACCCCTACCGTGTACATGTAGTTTTGTTTACTGTTTACCGTTTACCGTTTGCGCCGTAAAAAAAAATCTCGTTTGTTCATCTCCTCTTCGTTCATGTCCTTCTGTCCATTACTTGTAGCGCGCTTCCTCAGCATAGTACTCCGTAAAGCCGACGACATCCTTCACGTGTGCAAAGTCGCACAGCAAATTATCCAGCGCAGCACTCGGCGTCGCATTCTTTCCCGCATTTTCCCCCTCTCCATCTTTCCTCTGTTTACCCGTCGTCTGGCACTTGAGCAGGCTCAGCGCCTCCTCCATCGCCTTGATGCTGGCACTTAGCAACGTAATTGGATACGCCGCCAGCGTGTAGCTCATGGCCCCAAGCTGTTCCGGCAGCAAGACCGGCGTGAGACCGTTCTCCACCATGTTGGCCATCTTGGGGCCGGGCACTTGTCTGCAGTACGTCTCCATCTCCTCGACCGACTGCGGTGCCTCCAAGAACGTGATGTCCGCTCCAAGTCTCGCAAACTCTTGGCAGCGAGCGATGGCCTCGTCCAGCGAGTGGGTCCCTCTGGCGTCCGTCCTGGCCATGAGGACAATATCGAACTGTCCTTCTCGACGAGCGTCCACCGCCGCGCGCACGCGGGCGAACGCCTCGTCTCGCGAGACAACGGCCTTGCCTACAGTGTGTCCACATCTTTTGGGGGACACTTGGTCCTCCAGCATGATGCCGGCCATGCCCGCCTGGGCGTACGCTGTCACTGTCCTCTTGACGTTCATGGCGTTGCCGTAGCCAGTGTCTCCGTCACCGATACATGGCACGTTGCGTAACGACTCGCAGATGGTCCCGGCGCTGCGGATCATTTCGCCGAACGACACAAGCTAAGAATAGCAGGATGCTGTCAGTGAGGATAGCCTTTATTGTGTTTACATGTTTGTACATGTATGAATGAATGTGTATACCTGTGTGTCAGGCACGCCGTGGACTGCGGAGACGCCGAAGCCCGTCATGAACGTGACTTCGAAGCCCGCGCGCTCGATGAGTGTGGCGCTGAGGCCGTCGTAGCAGCAGGGCATCACTATGATGGCGTCGCGCGCCAGCAGCTCGCGGAGCTGCGCCACGCGCTGGGGCTGCGACGATCGGGTCGGGGCGCTCATGTTGGACAGATAATGATGGACGGTTAATGATGGACGAGGTGACGCCCGTTGAAGTTTAGAGACACACGGCTCGCATCCCTCATGTCCCTCTGCAGTGTAGTACGTGGAAACATCATTCAACCTTAGTGAGTACGAGATGTCAGTGCCCTCAATATCCTATATTCTTCTCAACATTGATATATGTCTGCTTGTCAATCACCGCAAAAAATTGACGTGCCACTGTCGTGTTCAATCTGCTCCACCACCGTGTCCGCCGCGTTGCGATGAACTGATAAATCCCCGCCCGCGCGCTTTGCTGCCTGTGCAGCTTGTTGATGTGAGCCTTCACCATGAAGTTCACGCGGGCGTGATCGTCGTGTCGGACACGACGCCAGCAGCTGCACTTCCCGCCATCAACGGCTGGCTGATGGTTGATTCAACCCCATTGAAGAAGGGTCGCCGATCTTTTCCGAGTGGTACCTATTCACTTTCATTCCATATCATAGGTTTTCAAAACATACAATTGTGGTTTCACCCACTAAATTCGATATATCGACTTCCAAGATAATATGCTACATCATGGTTTCAGGTGTCGCTGGTTCATTGCAACGGGCATCATCCATGGAAATCTACCCGCTGCGTCCATAATCTGCCTCACTTCCACATACACCAGCAAGCACGCAGGACTCGTCGAGGTTGGCCTAAAGCGACAGGACCGCAGCAAGTATTATCAAGGCCACCATGACAGACAAGAAGCAGACGCAGCTCCCTCTGCCAACCCCGGCAAACGAACCCGGGTTCATGGGCAAGAGCCCCAGCAACGGCGAGTACGTGACCGTGCTGACCCCAGACAACAAGACGCTGACGCCCAACACCGCAGACGCGGACTTCGACCCCAACGGACTGCGCATGAACATGTGGACCGTGGACCTGCACGACGCCGACCTGCGCACCGCCTACTACTGGTGGGTCTGTTGCTGCCCGTGCGTCCCGCTGGCGCAGCTGGAGACGCGTCTGGGCCTCAATTCGTACGGTGCCGGGTTTTCACTCGGCCTGATTGCGTATACAGGTCGCATCCTGTTGCTGGTGTTGACGTTGATCTACCTTTTCAACGGCAATTTCGTTTCCTTTGCCATCTGCCTGGCACTCTTCGTGGGTTGCTTGTTGGGGGTCGCGATTCGCGTGTCCCGCGTGCGCCAGCATACCCGCGAGCGGCTGGACATCGCCGGCTCCGGCAAGGACGACCGCTGCATTAGCTGTCTGCGCAGCGCCAGCGTCATCCGCCAGATGGCGGTGCAGCTCAAGTGCGACCAAGTTCACTTCGGCGCACCAGCTACACTTCAGGCCTACCAGGTGTAGCAAGCTGTTGCCATTTGGCTGACCAGACACATCGGGGAGAAGCAGCATTTGTTTGCTGAGATTTATTGCAAAACGAAAAAAAAAAAAACAGAATAAAAATGAATTTTGTTTGAACGGAAAAAAAAGATGTGACGAGACAGAGAACGAGATGGCTACAGTTTTGGATATGGTTACCCATCGATGTTGCAGTTATAGTTGTTGCACGTTGGCACTGTTCTACGTACGATAAGCTTAGTAGTTCATTTAACGCTCGTCTGTCTTACTGGCGCTGCTTTAGTCCACAGCGCTCATGTCGAATCTAGTGGTGGTTTGTCGCGTCGGCAGCGCTGTCGGCTCCAAATGCGTGATGGTGTGTTTCCTCGCAGCCTGGTACACGTTCTCGGCGGCGTTGCAGAGCTCCGCGAACTGGGCCAAAACTTCCTGAGTCGAGGCTCCTGCCTGGATACGAGGGATCGTGGATTGCGGTGGCACTGGCGGCGTCCACACCGTCGCTCGCTCACCTTCAGCCGTTGGCCACGACACTTCCGTCTCCTTCGGCAATGGAGTTGGGGACGGCAGCGGCGACGATGGCGGCGAAGGCCACGGAGCCGGACACTCCGACGACTTTTGGTTCGTCGGAGACGGCACGATCGCCCCCCAAGCGTACTGCACCACAGCCTCCGGAAGCGAATCGTCGAGCTGTACTGGCACCGGCACCTCCGGCTGTATGGACACAGTTTGCGAACTCACGACGGAGCAGTCGTAGTCATCTTCATCTTCTGCTTCAGAGTCGACGTCCCATATATCTCGATGAGCCGCGACAGGAATCGCTGCATCGTTCTTGCTCGCAGTCGGTTTGGCAACCGTCTTCCTGCTGTTACTAGTACTTGCCGTCGTCGTATCCTTCGTGGGCGTCTTGCGCGGTTGCGAGTCCAATTGCAGCAGCACCGGATTGGAAGTCACCACTGTGTCGTCGTCCTCGTCGTTGTCTTCAGTCTCAGAGTTATAATCCCAAGCTGGTTTCGCGTTCGAAGCCATCTTCCTCTGAGAGTGCGTTCGACGTGGCGTCCGACTTATCCTCGGCACGGGGGCTGTGTGGAATATCTTCTCTGCATTTGCTCTGTCCTGGTCTCTTTCGTTGTGTGTCCTCCCGCTCACAGTTCCACGTCTGAGCTTGTTCATGTCGGGACGGCTGTTGCTACGACTACGAATGCTGCGCGTCGAGGCCTCCGTTCCTCGAAGCGTGCCACGTCGTCGGTTCAATCGTTTGCGCTCCGCAACTTCCTGTTTCGCAATTTCCAGCGACGCGAGCTTCCGCGCATGCGTGAGGCAGTGCGTACAGATCACAACGGAGCGCTGCTCGACTGTCTTGTGTCCTTGGCCTGGGAAGCTCAGTTTCTTCTTCACAAAGCAAGTGGAGCATGCGCGTGCATTGCAAACACGACAGCTGTGTCCTCGCGAGAAGGTGCCGATCGGCCTCGTACAAACGCCACAATCGTTGCGCTTTTTGATGCGAATGGTGCTCGGTCGTGCCGCTCCAGCCTCCGTCTCGTCGGTCTTCGGGTGCGCAAGCAGCCACGACAACTTTTTGTTTTGCGCACACAGCGCAGACTTCAAGCAGTACGTCAGACTATTCGCCGCCGACAACAGAGCGACACTCTCGTGCACCGACCCATTCGGCTCGAAGTTCGTCTTCATGTACACGTCCACGGTATTTGACGAGGCCTGGCGGTACAGATAGCACGACGACACTCGACCACGCACGATCCGCTTGCCTTCGAGAGGACCGTAGCCTTTGCCGAGGTCTACCGAGTGCATGAGATGATACCCCACACGTTCGCCTCCTTGTCGAGTTATTACACCTGTAGCCGCGAGAAACGTCAGGTCTCGTGGCCACACGAAAGCCTTGACAGACGACGACGTGGCCTTGACGACCCATTTGAGCCCAAGAAACCGGAACGGTTCGTCCAGAGTGGGGCCCTGGAACTCGTACAATGTGTCGGCATCCACGACCTCCTCGGCCGTGTACGACGACTTGATCAACGTGCCGACGGCGTCGAACGAGGCCGAGCCGTACATGACGTCGTCCAGCGTGCCCTCGATCGTTCCTACTTGGAGCAGCGTCGGCATAGTCCACTCACTGTTGGCTGTGGGTCCTGATCCTCGAGTACGGAGCTCCGACCATGATGCATCTGTGACGGACTCCTTCGGAGCTGAAGAGACCGAATCTGCTCCGGTCGCAGCAGCTAATCTCATGGCTTCGAGCGTTCTGCTGCGTGCTCGTCTCCGTGACCCCCCGGACGGTGTCGTCACTACTGCGTCGTCCGCAGGCAATCGACGATAGACCGTGAGCTGCTCGCACGTCTTGACGGGCTTCCACATGGCCGGATGCAGTTGATACCGAAGACTCAGCGGTCGCGACGCCTGCCACTTCTGGTACTTGTCGTAGTCGCGCAACGCCCGCGTGAGTTGCATCAACGCCGTGTTAATGAGCTTGTCCTTAGCCGACTCGGACAACTGTAGCGGCGGGAACACCGCCTCCTGAATCGGGAACCGGTGACTCATTTCTGCCTGGAATTCCACGAAAGGTGGTCGGCGCCAACGATACGATACGATCGATAGACCTCCTGCGGTTCGGTCGGCAAGATGAAGAATGGGGTCGACAAATAGCACACACAGCACACAGCCGTGGCACGCGGAGGTGTCTCGCACACCTTGCGCTTCTTTGTCCGAGAACTAACATCGGTAGGTGAAGGGAAGGGATCGAGGCAAATCAACTGGAACTCAACATCGGATCCCATCGTTTCCGGGCTTCACCTCGAGCTCTCAAGGATGGTAAGGGCAGATTTGTCCCATCAGACAGTGCATGGAAGCGTACGATGCAATGTGAATTGTACAGATTGTGCAGATTGAGGAGGACGTAATGCTTGTCCGAAATGACAAACCGATTCAAACCTGAAAGACTCGAGACCCCAGTTCGAACATTCAGATCGTCCCGTCGGACGTTAAATCTCAAGATGCATCCTGCGAGAGAACTTTGCTTTGCTGGCGCGTGGTCGGAGTCCACAGGTTTTCACCACCTCAAGAGAGCGATAAGTTCACAAAAGGGAACTTCCACTTTCGCGTTTGAGTTATGGGCACAAGGTGACAAGGACTCACCGAATTGTACGTTGTAATACAGTATTACCAACACGACACGGCCACTAACTTATGACGACAATGCATGGCGTGCGACCGGCATACTTTTGCTTGCGTTGCCACGGGTACGCGGCTTTTGTTGCTCCACTCGTTGACTTCGCTGGCGTTTACGCCTTGTCATCGAGTGTAGCATTGCCACAAGCCTCGTGCCATCTTTCGGGGGTATGTGTCTGTCTGGGACTTTCCATTGCTGCAGCAGGGGCGGACCGACATGAACCTTTTATCCGTACCCTATGTTTGTCTTCGCTTCGCCTTGTCGACTTTCACGAGAATCCACCGGTGTGCCGGCTCACCAAACCAAAATGCGCTGCATTATCCAACCGCACACGCTGGCGTCAGGTGCTGTCGCAGCAGTATCGGATAGTATACACGCACATGTATTGTGCGCACTACGTTGCTGTCTGATGTGGTTGATCCCACGCGGAGGTGCACCTCCTCACTTCAACTTGACCATGTACATGTCCTTCATCAATCGGTAGCATGATCTCTGTCGCCAAGTAACTGAGACTTTGGATGGCACGAGGTCGGCCGACCTACCTACCCTACCGAAGCAGGTTCGGCTTGAGCGCGTAGAGACTCGCCATGACGGCCACGAACTCGTCAAAGTCCAATGTGGCGTCCTGGTCGCGGTCGAACTCGTGGTAGATCATCTCGACGTCTTCGCGCGTGAGGCCGCTCGAGACCACGGGGTCCGTCGTGACTCGGCCGTGGCCGACTTTGTCGTGCTCTCGAGTCATGACGGCCGCCATAACATCATCGTCGTCCACCCGCAAGGCCTCCATGATCTCCTGCATGCTCACGCCGCCGTCTCCGTTGTGGTCGAAGATGCGGAAGATCGCCATCAATTCGTCTCGGTGCTCCGGCAGCAAGTTGTCGGCCGACGAGTTACGACACGCGGATGAGGTTTTGTCGACCGCATCGCCAGCTCCGGTCACTCCCAAGACGAACGCGCGGACGCTGCCGACTTTCGCGAGCTGGAGCATGCCGTCAATCTGCAGCTTCGTGGCGAAGTGGAAACACGTCGCGAGCAGTTCGCGCAGCGAGACTTGGCCGTCGCCGTTCGCGTCGATGGTCTGGAAGACGGCAGTCGTGTTGAGGTGGCTCAGCTTCTCGAACGCGGACTTGTACTGCTGCAGCTCCGCCATCGAGATGTTCCCCGAGCCGTCAGCGTCCATGGACCAGAAGAGGCGGATGACCGACATGACCTCCGGCACGCTGTACATGCCGAACGTCTTCTTGGCGGCCAGCATCTTCGGATCAGATGTTTTGCTCTTAGTTTTGGGCAGCCCCGTGGTCGACGACCGTTGTTGTGGTTGTCTGTGGACACCTGAAGCGGACGTTTGCTCTCCAGCTTCATCACCGCCTTCCTGAGTTGTCTGTAGCCCTTTGAACACATTGCCGATGTTCGTGGTGAGCTCGCGTCGCTTTTGCTGCAAGTAGCCGTGCATTCGTCGCTTTTGCTGCTGTTGGAGTGCTTGCTGCCGCATACGCCGTAGATTCTTCCGATGTGGAACATGCTGATCATCCCGCAAGGCCTCGTGCATTCGATGTTTTGTGTCTTCTAGATGCTGACGCAGCACTTCGGCGTTCATATTGATTGAAGAGCATTGTCCATTAGTCTCAGCCTCCGTCGGAGCTTCCATCAGCATCAACGAAACACTGCGTCGAGCTGCAATTGGAGCCGTGCCAGGTCGCGTTGATTGACGCTGCTGTTCGTCAACTGCAGCTTCGTTGCAGTATCCATGAACCTTATCGATGATGTCGTTGATCTCACGGAGCTTCTGAAGCGGCCGCAGTTGCTGTTTATCACCGTCGACCGTCTGATCCTCAGGAACACTTACGTTGAGATCTCTCTCTTTATGTTGCTGCTGTTGTTGGCGATGCCGATGGAACTCCTCCATGTACAGCTCGTCTAGCGAGCTTTTGCGTCGACTAGCTCCCAAGGCGTTGGAACTAGCAGAGCTAAGTCTTCTCCCAAGTGAGTGATCAGCCGACGAACTCTCACTCTGTGGCAGTACCGACTCGGATGCAGACATCTGCAGTCGTTGCGAGAGAATTTCTTGTTGACGACGTATTCCAACATGTCCGGCACTACTGTTGCTGGTTAACGCACGAACGGGAGCTGTCTGAGGTCGTACAGCAAGCGCTGATGGCGGAAAGTGGCGTTTTAAGAATTCAGACGCCTCAAATGGGCCTCCAACTTGGTCGATTCTATCGGGAGATGGCGGTCGACGAGTGCTATGGCGCGTTCGAACTCCTTCCAAGTTGCTGTACATTTCTCGGGCTTTTCGTGTGAGTGTTGCGCGAGTGGCGACAGCTTGTTGAGCTAGTTCGTACTCTACTTTGACCTGTTGTTGAACGTCGATATCTCGATTGATGCGATGTCCGTTGAGCGACGTAGTAGACGAAGACGTCGGACACGTGATGGAGAGCTCGTTCTCGAGATACGTCTTGTCCATCTTGAGGTCCTCCGGGTGTACGAAGGAGACCTGGTCGCTACTTCCTGTTGACGCTTTGCGTGCCGGAATTTCCTCGTGGACGAGAGGGTTTACCTGGTTCAAGCTCTGTAGCCGCAAGGATTGTCTCGGGGTGTTGACTGTCGGTGACGCCGCTGTCGCCTTTGCTGGTAGAGATTCCAGAGTCTGCAATGTTCCGGCCCTAGCACGTGATTCTTGATACTTGGACGTCTTGGTTGTTGTCAAGGCCGTCGCAGCTAGCCCCTTTTTAGACTTGATCTCCTGCTCGAGCATCTTGATCTCTGGGTTCTTGCTGATGATGTGCTCTAGCAGCATAGCGTTTACATTGCAGAGTTCGCTCACGTTTCGGCGACCCACGTGCTCGGCGTACAGATTTTGACGCCGAAGCTCCATCTTCTCGGCCGGAGTTCGCTCAAGCTCTTGTAGCAGATCGCGCACTAGTATTTCTCGCTCCTTCGTCCGGGTCGCATTATCCTTTCGGAAGCGCCAAGGCCAAGGCCCCTGGTTCTCTGGATCGAACAATTTGCCTAAACACGCGCCGTCCCAGTCCCACACGAACACTCGCATGTCCAGACCACACGTGACCACAATGTTCGGATGTCGACTGATCTCTAAGCTCGTGACTGCATCTCCGTGAGCTTGCCATCGCCTCACAAGCGTCACATCTCGTGGGAAATTCTCGTAACAATCGCCCCCGGGCCAAGAATTCGACGCACTCGACTGTGTTGGAACTCTAGCTTGAGTCACGCTTAAACCTCGTGCCGAACGGTGCTTTGGCTTGGCCAAATTCGAGCCTTTGCTCATCAAAAACTCGGCTGCTGCTACAGCATTTACCACTGCTGTCTCTTTCACGTGGGCTCGCGATGGATGATTCTTTGAGTTTTGCTGGACTGGAAGTTTCGAAGCGATACTACCACTGCCACTGCTTGATGTGGTCGCAGGACGAGACGTACGATGATCCTGACGGCGTCGCGAAAGCCTTTTGAGGTCCATTTGAGACGCACGGACATTCATATGCTCCATGTCTTCGCCTAGAAGCATGGCCCCCCTCCAGTCACTACCAAAACCATGACTGACGGCTTGGCGATGCTTGTCACGTTGGCTTGAGAGATCTTTGCCATTAACATCCGTGGTCTCCTTCAGATAGTCTCGGTAAAACATTGCTTTGGGCTGGTACCCGCGACGTAGGTACTTGCACTTAATTTCCGGGATCTTGGCAAGTGAGAGTCGTCGCATCATCACAGAGGGGTCCCAGACTCCTACAGAGCCTTGTTCGTCTCCTACGAACAGCAAATACCGATCATTTACCTCGTCAAACACCATGTTCAGACACGTCACAGCAGACGAAGTTTCCATCGGTGACTTGGCTTCTGTCGCGGCTTCAGTCTCCGGTTTAATCACCGGCGCAGTCGTCAACGCATTTTTCCGGAATAATTTCGAGTTTAACAACAGTTTGCGTGCTGCATTCTCAGCAACTTCGTTAACTTCTTGGACTTCATTGGGTTTGTCATCGTCACTTTCGTCTTCATCTTCTCCATCGTTCTCGTTGAGATTTTCTGGGATAATTTTTGAGGCTTTTTGACGGGAATTTCGAACGACGTTGGTACCATGGTCATTCGCAAATGCGTGCAACAATTTCCCAGTATACGCGTGCAGTAGTGGCGTGACAGCGAAGAAGTAAACGCCACCCATAGAGTCACCGGCTAACAGAATGGGAAACTCTTCCCAGAACTGCAGCACTTGTATACTCAAAGAGGAGCCATCTTTGCTGGTTGTGGTCAAGAAACTTGTACCATCCTGGCTGTAGACACAAGTGCCCATGACTGCGAGTGTCTCGAAATCCCAAAGCGAGATTTTCATCCCTTCTGGATCAGCAGCCACCGTAGCAACCATCGACGCGTGAAAACTGTATGCGCTTGTGGTGATACCGCCGGGGATGTTGATAAGCCGACGCAGTACGCCAATTCCTTTGGACGAGTCCTGGTTCGAATTGTCGTCGATGACGACGATGGCGCTCGTTCCTGCGTCTGTCACGACGATGAGTTTGTTGTCCGAGCAGTAGTGCAGACCCACAACAGCGCACGATGGAGCAGGTCTCATCCCTGGTGTTGTCTTGCTTGCAACAGAAGTTTTCCGTTGGACGCGAGATTTCGACAGAAACGATTCCTGGCATTGCCGCATCGGTATGAAGTTCTGGCAATTGAAGACGGCTAACGCTCCCTGCTCCGACATCACTACCAACTTTCTGCACTTTGAGTCGTGTGCGCAGGTCAGTAGCTCTGCTCCTGGCTCGTTCCGGTTGGGTTGTGCTGTTGGTCTGGATGCCGGAGTCAATGGAGAAGGCAACGGCACAGTTGAGGAGCTCGATGCAGGGTCTTTTTGACTTCCTGCACCATGCGTTGTATCCGCAGCACCAGTCTGGATACCGAGATTGCCTACGTGTGCGTGCTCTTCACTGCAAGACCCGGTCTCTCCGTCCCAAAGACTGCAAACCGAGCCAGCCACGACCACAAATTTATTCGCTGAGTAGTGGTAAAACGCGCGGAGCGGCACCTCGTCGAGCTGTTGCACCCGAACACTGCGAAGACGCTGCAGCGTACAACTTCCGGAAGTAACGACCCAGAGATCACGACTGTAAGGGTTCATGCTCACGAAGGAAATAAGCTCCACGTGCACTGACGGCATTCCCAAATCGACCGATTCTAGCTGTACTGCATGGGAAGTACTAGAAGCTGTGGAGCTCGTGTTGTCTCGGGTGATATCCCAAATTTTAAACACACCTTGGCAGTCAGCTGTGATAGCGCGTTCACTCTGGAAGAGCGCAAGCTGTACTCCAATTAGTGGGGCTCGATGTCCAGATAACTTGAGAGCTACTTGACGAGAGCCCAAGTCCCAAGCGAGCGCCTCAAACTCGAAGCCGGCACTGAGCAACAAGTCGTGGTGCTGTGAATAGCAGAGCTGCCGAACGCCACGTTCGTGGGCAATGAGAGCACCACGAGAGCGGCCGTCAGTGATATCCCAGAGCTGGATGTTGTGTCGGATATCGCAACTTACGAACAAGTCGTGCGCTGGGATCTCCAGAGCGTCTAAGACCAGGTCTGTGTGTAGTGCGAGTCTCCGCCATAGGATCTTCGTGTCGGCATTCACCACTTTCCAAAGGTTCACCACACAGTCGTTGCCGGAGCCCACCAGCAACGCCGACGACTCGCAAAACCGCAGCATTATCTGCGCTGTAGTGGTCGTGAGGCCGAGATTCTGCAGCAACGCGAAGTTTGTGCCGGATGAAGACGTACTCAAAGTCGACGTGGGTTTTCGAGACTCGCTCATGTCGTAGAATGAGATGGCAAAGTCCGTCGTGCTCACGCCCAGCCACATGAAGCGATGAATGAAGACTGCGTCCAGAATCGACACACTGGAAGCGGACGGAGGTGCGGAAGATGCCGGAGTCACGAAAGCGACGCCGTCCCCCACGAGAAGAACGTCATTGACCGGCGTGCTAGAACTGGTCCCTGGTGACGTAGCAGCACGTCCACTTGTCGGAGTTTGCTTCTCAGTCGCCACGCTCACCTCAGTCACGAACTTGCCTTCGCTTGTGAAGATCTTGACCGACCGAGCCGCAGTCTCCAGCACGAGGAACATGCAAAAACCTGCCGACCACTTGAGTTTTTCGATTCCGGACGACGCAGAGGTTCCGGTGCTGAGTGGGTTGCTGGCTGTACTTGCAGCTCCCGGATTATGAACTGAAGCGACAGTCTTCAGAGCGTGTTTAGCATCTCGTTTGTATCGATGCTTCATCGTGCTTCCCTGCGTTCGAGTAGCTACCATGCCAGCGTCGACACAGAAACTCGTGAATTCGTCGAACTCCATGACGCCGTCACCGTTGATGTCGATGTCTTCGAAGAGGTCCACGAGAGCACTCACACTAGCAGCTTTGTCCTCCGCTGTCTTCGGCCGTGGCAATCCAGGCAGCACAATCTCCACAAAGTCCTGGAGTGGTAAACCTCCGCCCAACTTCTTCTCGCGCTCACGGAATGCGTTCGCTATGGCCGAGAAGCCTGCACCTTTGAGTCTCATCATGATGTCCATGGCGACTATCGCCCGCGAGATCAATCGACTCCGAGCAGCTCGACACCGACAGGGACCCGACAGACTGCAACCGTCGGCAGTGAAAATAGCGGTCCGTCCGTCACCTTGGATGATGTTTGCATTGTACGAGCATGGTTCAATTGAAACTGCAAGTCATCTATCTATCTGTCTTCTCAAACGACGACTACGTTCCGTTCAGGATTCTCCCACGAAGCCTTGGGTGGCTCATTGCCCGAGCGAACGTGCGTAGCTGCTTCATCTTATGAGCGAAGAAGACCGTGTCGAAGTAGTATTGCTGGAGTGCTCGGTTCGCGCGCTGTTCTCGCTCTTCAGCAGTCGAATTCTTCAACAGGTTCACCACGGCGTCGCACAGATCGTCCTTTTCAAAGCTGGCCACGAGGCCGGAGACGTTGCGTAGTGCGTGCGTCTTGGACGACACGCCGCCCATGAACTGCTCTCCGTACGCACCCGTTCTAGCTCGAACGAGAGCTCCGGAGGACGACGTCACCAGTTCATTCATCGGTGCTGCGTTCGTCGTGATGATAAACGCGTTTGCAGATCTCGCCTGGTTGATGTAGTGTCCGTAGCCCTCCATCATACTCGGACACAAGAAAAACCGACCCTGGGTGATCACGCGTCCGAACTCAGTGGCAGACAACCGACCGGTGTGCAGATGAACGTTAGTGCTGTCGCTGATGCGCTCGTCGTAGTCGTGGAACGCGCCTTCGTAGAGCTCTTGGTCCATGTACAAGTCCAACCGCGGGAAGGCTGGTCGAGCAAGCCAACAATCCAGCACCTGTCGTGTCCCTTTTTGGATACTTTTGCCGGCCGTGTGCAAGAACGACACGTCCGAGAAGTTCTTGGTGTCGCTCGCACCTCGCTCACTATCGACAGTCAACGCCAGATTCGTTGTCGTGTGACGCGTATACACCACGCGCGTGCTCCGGGGGTTCCCTTCCTGTCGGAACCATTTGCGTAAGTAGCGTGCACACAACGCTGTCTTGCACAGGATGACGTCTGCTCGCCAGTAGTGCGCGCTCTCCAACTCGTACATCTCGATGTTCGGCATGAGGTAGAACGGTTTGGTCGCTGGCCAGTTGGGCGCCTCCAGAGATCCCTCCCAGTAGTGGTTGAAGAAGATCATGGGCGTGTTCGGGCACAACTCGTGGTACGTGACCGAGCGGTTGCGTTCCGCGTCGTCGAATTCCACTTCCAGTGCCCATTGAGGCAACATCCTCGACTCCAGAACTGCACCAAAAGACAGTAAAATCGTTAAAGACAGCACAAGACATGAATAAAGCTCTTCCGACGACGTACATTTCGTGTAGGCAGCGGCGTCTTCGCAATACCCGAAGTTGCGCAAGTGATCCGGCAGGAAAATGTCGATGTCTGGACATTTTCGGAGCTTCTCTAGCAGCATCGGATCGGTGCGGTTCACCAACTCGTTCAGCTCTGCACTTTCGTTCTGTCCGTACGTCCACGGGATGACGCTATTCTTGTGCTTCACACATCCGCGATGCAGTGCGTTTTCGTGTAGAATGTCGCTCGCCTTGACGTGTTGTCTCCAGTCCGCCTCGAACACTTCTTCAGGGTAAAACGTAGCGTTAAACAGCAGCGATTCGTTGGCACTGTCGAGCACTGGGGAAACTTCTTCGGCAGCATTCAGTAAGCGTTGAACTCGACTGATAGTAGTGAGGTCTGGAGTTACCAACGAGAGCTCGGCCGAAATCGCCCACAGTGTCAACGCCAATGGCGCACACAGTAGCAAAGGCAGCAAAACTGGTGGCGATGGTCGCGACTTTGAGCTGCTGGCTCTTTTCTTTGGTTTCAGGAGGGTGTCGAAGGCTTCATGCGGAGCTACGATCGACGTCCTCATGCCGACAGCTCTGGTATTATAACTTGGAAACTGCGCCATTCAACCTTGACATCCCCGCGTCGCTCGGGCCCATGGGACGGACACAAGTACTAACCGCCCGGAAACGGACTCCCCTGAACTTGTCCGCTTGAATCCGTTAAACGCGCCTTAGTAGTCTCATCGTTGTGAGATACTCATACTTTGGCATTATCTGAGGCTCAACGCCCGTGACAGTCTCAAGTATATTGTCTATCATGGAAAGTTGCGATAACGTTAGTCCCACTACCAGTCCAGGGCATTCTCCTTGAGGATTCCTCACCAAGAAATTGCTCGCCATATGCCCCGGTGTGATTACTGTTATTGCTGAGATGTCTTCACGGGTCGATAGCTGCAGGGCTTGAAGCCCGCGATAACGTCAAAGTATCTCCTTTATTATTCCAAAACTCGCCACGCCACATTCATGCGACTCAGCTATCTCTCCCTTCACTGCTGGTCCGAAGGTGTTGGCGAAACTTTCGACTCGTCATCGCGCCGCCTCAATGTGCCGTGCGACCGGCCGATATGGCTCTGCGCACGAGCGAAGTCGCGTAGTTCCTGCATCTTTTGCGCGAAGAAGACCGTGTCAAAGTAGTACTGCTGCAAAGCCTTATCGGCTCGCTTGGCGCGCTCTTCCGGCGTCGTGTTCTTCAGCATGTCTGTCACTGCGTCGCACACCGCGCGGCCGCTGAAATCAGCAACGAAACCCGGAACACCACGCAGCGCATGGACCGTCTTGGACTTGCCACCTAAGAACTGGCCGTTGTGCGCTATCGCTCTGGCCTTGATCAGCGCACCAGATGATGGAGTGATCAACTCATTCATAGGCGCAACGTCGGTTGTGAAGATCAACGCACGAGACGATCGCGCCTGGTTGATGTAGTGGCCGTAGCCCTCCTGCAGACTCGGACACATGAAATACGTGGCGTCCGTAATGAGGCGTCCGAAGGCTGCAGGTTCCAGTCGTCCTGTATGTAGAAAAACATTCTTGCTCTTGTCGATCCGTTTCGCATATTTCGCTGAGAACGCGCCGTCGAATAGATCCTGAGCCATGTACAGCTGCATCGGCGGCAAATCCGGTCTAGACAACCAGCAGTCCAGCACTTGCCGCGTCCCCTTCTGGATACTTGTACCTGCAGTATGCACGAACGACACGTCCGAGAAGTTTTTCTCGGATCTCACGTCCACCTCGCTCGCACTCAATTGACTCTTGAACGTCAGCGCCAAGTTGGACGTCGTGTGGCGCGTGTACAGCACCCGCGTCCCTCTCGGATTGCCCTCCTGTCGGAACCACAGTCTCAAGTACCGCGCACACAGCGCCGTCTTGCACAAGATCACATCTGCCCGCCAGTAGTGCTTACTCTCCAGCTCGTACATCTCCATGTTGGGCATCAAGTACAGAGGTTTGGCTGCCGGCCAGTCCGGCGCGTCCGGCAATCCCTCCCAATAGTGATTGAAGAAGATCATGGGCGTGTTCGGACACAGATCATGATACGTCACTGTGCGGTTCCTCGTGGCGTCTTCAAACTTGTGCTCCAATACCCATCGTGGCAACATCCGCGACTGTAAAACTTCAATGACATTATCCAAAAATAAAACAAACATCCAAAAATGAAATAAACATAAAAAAAACACAACTATCAGAAAAGAAAATGAAAACATCACCAATGACGTACAATTGGTATAGGCCACGGCGTCTTCACAGTATCCGAAGGACCGCAGTCCTTCGGGCAGGAATACGTCAACATCAGGGCATTGTCTTAGCTTTTCCAACAGTCGCGGGTCGCTCTCGTTGACCAATTGCAGGAGATCCTGTTTCTCGTCCTGCTCCGTCCTGCCAAATTCCCAGGACACGACACTGTTTTTGTGCCGGACGCAGCCGCGATGCAGCGCCGCCTCGTGCAGGATGTCGCTCTCCTTGATTTTTTGGCTCCAGTCGGTTTTAAACACTGCGTCGGGATAAAAAGCGTCGGCATCGGCGGGCGGCGCTTTCTCTGTGTCTTCGGCAGCAGCAGCTGCGTCCAGGACGTGCAGGACGTCCTGATATTCCTCCGGGGCGGTGCCTGACGCGTCCGGGGTCACGAACGAAAGCTCGAAGGCCAGCGCGCCGAGCACCAGAGCCACTAGGAGGCCCAAGAGCAGAGGGAGCGAGCGGTAGTGCTTGGCGCCGACGCTGCCAGAGCGCGCACGTGACGGCGGAGCAGCGGCCATGGTCGGCAGTTGGGTAATTGTGCTGGAATCAGATAACTGAGGTATTGAATTTTTTTTGGACGAATAGGAGTCGGAATCAGATGGTTGGTGCGCTCTGGAGGGAAAATTACCGGGCGCTGCCTCTTGCTGCAACCAATGCGTTACAGCTCAACCCCTGGCTCAATAATGCCAAAAAGCATGTTCGCGGTTCAGTATATTTTCTCGTTGTCGCGCTGTGCTGTGATGTTGTGTAGAGCGAAAGCGATTGAGGTGGATATGCTGCTGCTTTATCAAAATATGCTGGATGCCTTATCAAAAGCTTGGCTCGCGTCTACGAAGGTGGTGTGGTTCACGCCATGTCACTCTAAAATATCTCCAGCGGCAAATGTCAATTTTTGGAACTGTGCCCACCTATTATTCCTCTTTCCCGGGGGAAGTTTACTTACAAATACCAAGTATGACTTGTTTGTCACCCAGATAGCCTCATCTTCCGTCACAATCCGCATCATTTATACCTATTCCGCACCGTCTCATACCCCATACCCCTATCCGCGCGCATTCCAAGCACACGTCCGCCTCTTTTTACGATAAAATACTAAGAAATAGCGTCCCTAAATCGGATACGTCCGTGCATCGAGACGCCCAGATGATGATAGTCAGCGAGCCACAATCCGGTCGACTATCCCTCCCTGCGTCACTCACTCTTCCACTACGTGGCGCCCCCGCTCCACGTCCGCCTTGGCAGTATGAACAGCAGCAGCTCCGTGACCAACACGCGGTCGTCCAACACGTGGATCCGCGGCATCCTGGCGCTGCTGCTGGCCACGGGTTTGCTCGCTCTAGTGTTGGAGGCCTCGACGCTCGATTTCCAGCCCAAATTGCGGCGTGTGGCGCCCTCCAACACCTCAGCCGACGCCCAGCAATTGTTGCAGCACCGCCAGCAGGACACAGAACTGTCCACGGGCTCCAGAACTGGAGCTGCGCCGCAGGACGCGACCATCTCGCTGGAAGAGCTGCTGGGGCTTCAGAACGCGTCGAGAACCAATGCTAGCGAAGAGGTGACTCCCCAGGACCTTTATCACCTGAGTTTACTACACAGCGCGTGCATCGCACACAAGGACGCTATTGTTACGTGGGAATTTGGAGCTCCCGGACCTGCACAGGACGACGAGGAGCACAATTTGGCTACGTTGATACACGAGGACGACCCGGATCTGCTGCAGAAGCTGAAACAATGTCCGGACGTCGACCTGTTCTTGCCATCGGGCGTGAGGAACAACGGCTATTGTGAAGACACGATGGCGTACACCAAGTATCTGAAGACGAGGCTGCTGCCGCTGTGGGCGTTGACCAAGAAATTTGAGGACCCGGAGTCGGGACGCACAGTGGACTACTTTGATCTGTGTCCGAAGACTCCGATGCTCTTATTCCAGCACTACTGGGAAGACATCCCGTCGTCGCCGCGATGGCCCAAGCAGAAGAAGATGTATCTGATGCCGAATATCGAGATGTGGGAACTGGACGAGACGCATTTCTGGCGAGTGGATGTGGTGTTGTGCAAGACGCGCATCTGCGAGGAACGTGTGAACAAGTGGTACGAGCAACAGGGCAACCCACACAATGCCAAGGTCATTTATACCAAACACACTTCTTCGGACCAAGCGAGTTACGCTCGACGCGTTCTTGGAGACCAAGTCAAGCCCAAGAATTTCAGTGATGTGCGGTTCATTCACACGGTAGGCGGCAGCTACTGGAAAGGTACGCGTCAGGTGATCGAGTGCTGGTTATCTCGGCCTAGTTTCCCACCGTTGGACCTGTACATCCACAACTGGGCATATGAAGGCATGTTCAAGGGCGCGTACAACAAGCGCATTCCGAAGAGCCAAATCAGACTCACGACCGATGAAGTAGACGCCAGCACATTCAACAAGGCCATCGCTGAAAGCGCTTATTTCTTGTGCCCCAGTCAGATGGAAGGCTATGGTCACTATATGAACCAGGCACGTGCATCAGGCGGCGTCATTATCACTACCGACCTGGACCCGATGAAGGAGCTGATTGAGAACGACGATATGGGGCTCAAGGTGCGAACTAGACCTGGTAACGATCGCAACATCTTCTTAGGTGGAAAGAGCAAAAAGCGCTTGGGACTCCGAGAGGTGCCGGGCATGGTGGCTCACTTTAGCTCCAGAGACTTGTGTGCAACGGTGGAACACCTACTCAACGACATTTCTATCGATCAGCGAAGAGACATGGGCGAGAATGCTCGGCTGCAGTACCACAAGGACACCAAATTCTTCGAGCAGGCTATGATTGATTTACGCGTCCTCGCACGGCAGCAAGCCAGTGCATTCAGTGACAACGACACCGGTGACAACATTGAGGTCATTACCAGTGAACATGACAAACCTACTACGGGGTAGTTTAAAGGCGAAGAATAGAGAAACATAGTTAAGTAATAGACCAGCACGCGCAGTCCAGTGCTGAGATGGATCAGCAAAGTTTACCGTCAAGTACAAACCACCAAAGTAATGTACATATCGAGCGTATCATTATTTAGCAAGCTAATTTCTGGCAAACTCCCGCAACTTCTGCATCGATCGGCCAAAGTATTTGGTGTCCTCGTGATACTGCCGACGCGCTCGGGCGCCCATGGCTGCTCGCTGCTCGGTGGTTGTAGATGAAATAAAGTCCCGTACAGCAGTGCACAGTCCACGGGAATTGTACCTGACGAAGAGACCATCCGGGTCTTTCAGCCCATGCTGCCCTTTAAACTTTCCACCAAGCAGCATCTTCGGATCATGTTGAGATCTCGCCGGGACGAGCACTCCCATTTCATTCGAGACGGTCAACTCGTTCATCGGGTGTGCGTCGGTAGTGATCACGACTCCTCCGGATGCACGCGCTTGGTTGATGTAATGGCCGTATCCTTCACTTCGACTCGGACACATGAAGAAAGCTGATTCGGCCGTCAACTTGCTGAAGTCCTGTGGCTCCAACATGCCATGCTCGATGTGGATAGGACTACGGCTGCGATCGAGTCTGCGCTGGTATGATGGGGGAACAGGAAATTGTACGAGCTGTCGTCAATGTAAACGTCCAGTTGAGGCAGTCCCGACGCCATGACCCAGCAATCCACCAGCTCTCGTGTGCCTTTCCAAACACTTGTTCCTGCTGTGTGGATAAACTTCACGCTGGAAAAATCCTTAGCCGCGATGAAATCGTTGCCCAGACGCCGTCGTGCGAACTCGGCTTGGTCTGAAGACGTGTGTTTCGTGTAGAAGACCTGGACGTTGCGCGGGTTGCCATTCTCCGCATACCAGCGTGGCACTCTGTCGTAGCACACGTGGGTCTTACACAGCACCGCGTCAACGCCCCAATAGTGCGACGGCGTGAGCTCGATCATCTCAATGTTCGGCATCAAGTACAGCGGCTTGTCTTTCGGCCATCGTGGAGACTCTGGTACGCCGTCCCAGTAATGGTTGAAGAAGATCATCGGCGTCTTGGGACACAACTCGTGGTAATCCATTTCTCGTCTGAGGGCGGGGTTGTAAAATTTGGTCTCCAGAACCCACATCGGCAGCAGTCGAGAGTCAAGATCTGACCAAATAAATACACCCAAGACCGCATCGTTAATACAACAAAAAGCTCAACACTATTATAGTTAGAGGGGCGTACGCCACTGCGTCCTCGCAGTATCCGTTCCCGCGCAGTCCTAAAGGCAGGAAAATTACCACATCGGGACAATGTCTCAACTTCTGTAGTAGCAACTTGGTGTCATTCCGGTTCAGCAGTTCGTACGCGTTGTCCGCCGTTGCGCTCTCCAGTTGGTGAGCTCCTCGAGGCGATTCGAACTGCCAGGGCACCACGGCATCGACATTCTTGACACACGCTTCGTGCAGCAGACTCAGATGCAGTCGGTCGGCTGCAGGGACCTCAGCGTCATCTTCTGATTCCACCCACAATGGCAGCTCATTGGCAGTCAAGTCGTCGTCTTCGCTGCGATGCCACGAGACGCCAAGACTCACTGCATTGCGCTCTCCGTTGGCGACGACAGTGACGCCGAGCAGCGAGAGCGACTCCAGGACCAGAGTCAAGGCGCATAGAAACACGAGAGCGAGCAGGAAGCCTCTCAGCCAGACTTGGCGCAGTGGCGGCGCTGGGTACATGTACTTCATTGTTCGCGGAAAGGAACTGAAGTGCAATGATGATCATGAGAGTCTGAGGATGAGACGGGTAATCTATGTTGTAGCATGTTGCAGAAGCTGCTCGTGTAGTGTAGTTTTGTGTATTTTGGTGTGGTACTGAAGTTGAAGTTGACGTGCGTTTCAACAGGCAGCATTGTCTTAGGTGCTCAACCAGCCTTCTCTGGAAGAAGTCAAAGAACTCCGACCAAGGTCCACCATGCGTTTCTAATTTGTCGTTTTGACGGCCGCCGCCACTCTCCTAGCAAGTAGTGAGGCCTCACATATGGATCTCTCCTAGCATCGAAAAAAATGGCCCCTCAGAACGGAGGATTTTACCAACGCGTGGGGAAACGACGACGGTGACGATGATGACACTCTTCGGAAGAAAAGCTTTGCTGCCACAAGATTACATCGTAATTGCAATGTAATCTTCTGGGCTTCTTGGTAGCAAAGCTGAATCCTCATCGTGATCTTCTTGGTTTTCTCGGTAGCAAAGCTGGATCCTCCAACGCCATGGAGCGGCGCAGAAGTAGAGGTATGTACACGCAGATTTACACGGCTGTACGAACTATTACTACTGTGTATGCAGAGGGTCCTATAAGCACCCCCAGTGGCCCACTGAGTGGGGTCCATCACCTTGATGCCAGCTCTTCCGTCGCGCAAGTGACCTTCAAAGAAAAAATCCAGCAACATTGCCTCACAGTTATCGAGCATAATAGCGTATCTAATAATTAGCTAGGGTTAGGTCCATGCGATTGAAATGAATGAGCTGTTGGGAGTTGTGGCCATGGAACACGTGCGTCACACCACCTCGTGCACTGCACTTGCACTGCAAGTCTTGCAGTCAGTCTCCAGTTGAATCCGCCATGTCCAAGTCCAAGTCCAAGTCTCCATCGCAATCCGCACGACAGCAGCATTGGCTTCATCGTTTCCTCATCTTCCTGTTGGTGCTGGGGTTCCTCACACTCGTAGTGCAGATTTCGTCGCTGCTTGGACGTCCCGGCGACCAATTGACCGGCAGCGCGCGACTCCGCAGAGCCATCAGCCTGCGGGTCCCGTGGCGACATCGCAGTAACTATCCTAGCAATGAACTACAACCAATTGCAGTGCAGCCGGAGCCCACAGCAGATACCGGAGACGTCGATCAAGTGTCGGACGAAGACCTGCTGCACTTGGGTCTGTTGCACGAGCGCTGTGTGACAGACACGGACGCGGTGCTACCGTGGCAGTTCGGCAGTCCAGGACGCCAATTGGCCAATAATGCAACCGCCAGTAATCCGGAGGTTGTCCAACACCGAAATGATACCGACTTGCTGTTGAAACTGAAGCAATGTCCGGATGTGGATATTTATCTGCCCAATCATTTGCATGGCAACGGATACTGTGAAGATGCAGTTGCATACGCCAAATGTGAGTTTTGCTATCGGGATAATATCCCTGACGAGTTTTATTTTTATTTTTTACTAATTTTTGTTTTTTTGTTTGCGTATCCTAGATTTAAATTCGAGGTTGTTGCCTATTTGGGCGCTACAGGTCAAAATGTACGACCCGGAACTTGGACGGGAGGTGGATTACTTCGACTTATGCCCCGAGACGCCTATGATCTTCTTCAATCATTATTGGGACGACGTGCCGTCGATGCCACGTTGGCAAAAGGAGAAACCGATCTACCTCATGCCAAATATCGAGATGATCGAGTTGACTCCGGAGTTCTACTGGAGAGTGAACGCTGTACTGTGCAAAACGCAAATTTGCTTCGACCGAGTGACCAAGTGGTACGAACAAGAAGGAAATCCTCGCAACGCAGAGGTTTTCTACACGAAACACACGTCTTCGGACCAGGCGCACTTTGCACGCAAACGTTTGGGTGAAGATGCCGTCGCTTCCAAGGATTTTTCCAATGTCAAATTCTTACATACTCCCGGTACCAGTATTTGGAAAGGAACTAGAGCGGTGCTGGACTGCTGGACGTCGACGATAGGACTGCCGCCGCTGGATTTGTACATTGACGAAAGTGCGTACAACTACATGATGCCGCCTCCATACAAGATGCGGCTGAATTTTAGTCGCAGCCCCGTGAACCTTCATTTGGGTTTGGTGGAGCGCTCGGAATTCACGAAAATCACTGCAGAAGCTGCATTCTTCATGTGTCCAAGCCGAAGTGAAGGCTACGGCCACTACATTGACCAGGCGCGGGCCTCTGGGGCTGTTGTCGTTACGACAGATGCAGCTCCGATGAACGAGTTGATATTCTCGAGAGAAATGGGAGTTCTCGTCCAAGCTTCGCATCAGAAAGATGACAGGATGCTGCTGGGTGGAAACTTCAAGGGGGAGCACGGATTGAAGCATGTCAACGGTCTTATCGCCGCATTTTCCTCGTATCACCTGTGCCAAACGGTTCTAGCAATGGTGAAATACACTACCCCAGAACAGCGCGCAGCGATGGGGGCAAACGCACGCAGACAATATCATGAAGACACCAAGTTCTTCGCCGTCGCGATGAAAGAATTGAGGGAATTTGCAAGACAAGGAGAGAGATAAATGGTGAAGTTTGTGGTGGCTAAGTATTGAATGTAAGGTGATAGAATTTGGGCTTGCAGCAGCAAGATGTGGGTCCATTGCAGCCAACACCGTTGTGGATAAATGCCAGAAAAGCGGTCGCGTGGAGCAGCACATGGTTATCTAAGCTTAGGGATCTGCCATGTGCTTCTCCCAAAAGCCAGTGATGCAGTTTGTGCCATGAATTCGAGAAGCTTTGCGAGGATTTGAAATCATCGACTCCACGTGGATTGGCTTCAGTTATCTTATTGCCGAGTTCGTCGTCATGAATAGGTCGAATGCAGAGCAACCTTCACGTGGTCGTCGGAGTTGGGCGTGTCTCCTTCTCGTGCCCCTCGTGGCTGTGGGCGTCCTTACGCTTGTCATGGAGATGTCGTCGCTTCTCGGGCCCCCGGGAGATAAACTAATCGGTCTGCATCGGGCCATCGGGTTGGCGTGGCGCAATCGATTTATGAACATGCTGTCACCTGCAGAGGCTGTTTCAGATGAAGACCTGCTACATTTGAGCTTACTGCATGAAGTCTGCATGACGGACATGAATGCGTCTCTGCCGTGGCAGTTCGGCTCGCCCGGGAACCAAATTGTCGGTGGAACAGCCAACAATTCCCAAGTACTGATGCACCAAAACGACAAGGACCTGCTGCAGAAACTTCGCCAATGTCCAGACGTCGATGTCTTCTTACCACATACCACACGTACCAACGGGTACTGCGAGGATGCTGTCGCTTATGTAAAGTGTACGTCCGGCTTGCACACGTTATGATGATCAATGCTAGTAATTGTGACGTTTTGCCTATGTTTGTGCTTCCTGTTGTGGCTTATGATCAGACTTGGAGTCTCGGCAACTACCTGAGTGGGTTCTCGATATCAAACTCTTTGACCCCGGTCTCGGACGCGAAGTAGACTATTTCGACTTGTGTCCCAAGACCCCCATGCTTTTCCTCGACCACAACTGGGGCGGAGTTACCACGTCGCCACGATGGCCACAAGACAAACCTATCTACATGATGCCCAACATCGAAATCATTGAGCTCACGCCCATGCATTTCTTGGGCGTTGATGCGGTGTTGTGCAAGACCAACGAATGCTACGATCGAGTCATGAAATGGTACGAGCAAGAGGGAAACCCGCGCAACGCCAAAGTGTTTTACACGAAGCACACGTCTTCCAGTCCAGCTCTGTTCGCTCGCAAGCGTTTGGGTGAATACGCTGTCGCGCCCAAGGATTTTTCTAATGCAAAATTCGTTCACATGGCTGGAACCAGCGCGTCGAAAGGCACGAGAGAGGTTCTGGAATGCTGGACGTACACTGCGGGCTTGCCGCCACTCGACGTGTACATCGACCGCAAGCCATTCTATCGCTTGTTCCCGGCCTCATACAAAATGAAGATTGCGCGCAGTCTCAGCCCCGTGAACATCCACCTGGGCTTTCTCAAGCGCCTGAATGTCAGCAAGGTGATTGCTGAGGCCTCGTTCGTCGTAAACCCGAGCTACAGTGAAGGCTACGGCCACATTATCAACCAGGCGCGCGCTTCAGGAGCTGTCATTGTTACGAGCGATTTACCACCGATGAATGAGTTGATAATTGCAAATGAGACGGGTGTGCTAGTCTCAGTGAAGCGGGAGAAGCACCCGATGGTGATGCTGGGCGGCAAGTACAAAGGAAGGAGTGGGTTGAAGGGTGTTGACGGTCTGGTGGCCTCCTTTGAGGGCTCCGACGTTTGTGAAGCGATACAACGAGTGATGCAGTCCACCACACCCGGAGAGCGTGCCGAAATGGGCCTCAATGCCCGTCGACAGTACCATGCAGACACCAAGTATTTCGCCAACGCAATGCAGGAGCTGCGAGATTTTGCCAAAAGATAATGATGAGAACCAAACGTAGAGAAATTGGTACTACGTGCCGAGTTCACGAAAAGGAAATTGTTAGGTGTCCTTAGCGTAAAGGGGGCTAACAACAGCTTGTAGTGAGACGTACACATGTTGCATTACCATCCCGAGTGATCCTCGAAAAGTACGTTCATAACCTGGTATTATAGGGATAATACTGACCTTGCCGTTGTCTCTTTATCTGCTACTCTGCTTCTTAGACTTGAATTCTCGACTGCTGCCAATGTGGGCGCTAGAAGTCAAGCTTTTTGACCCGGATCTAGGACACGAGGTCGACTATTACGACCTCTGTCCCAAGACACCCATGCTATTCTTCAACCATTACTGGGATGGTGTGCCTTCATCGTCACGTTGGCCCAAGGACAAACCGATCTACCTGATGCCCAACATTGAGATGATCGAACTCGCGCCCATGCACAATTGGAGTGTCGATGTGGTGCTACGCAAGACAAAGCATTGTTACGACCGAGTGACGGGTTGGTACAAGCAGGAAGGCAATCGCCACAACACAACGGTCTTTTACACGAAGCACACGTCCTCGGACCAGGCTCAATTCGCTCGCAAACGTCTAGGCGAGGATTCCATTGCGCCCAAGAATTTCTCCGACATCAGGTTCATTCACACTGCGGGTACTAGTGCTTGGAAAGGGACTCGGGAGCTTCTGCACTGCTGGATGTTTGCCTCAGACCTCCCACCGCTCGACGTGTACATCGACGACAAACCATTCTATCGTCTTTTCAAACCAACATTTAGGGATAGCCTCAAGTTTAGCCGCAGTCCGGTCAACGTCAATGTGGGTTTGGTTGAACGCTCAGCATTCACCAAACTAACTGCAGAGGCTGCGTTCTTCCTGTGTCCAAGTTACAGCGAGGGTTATGGTCACTACATCAACCAAGGTCGAGCTTCTGGGGCATTTATTGTCACGAATGACTTGTCCCCGATGAACGAGCTCATTTCACCGAATGAGACCGGGGTCCTTATCCCGGTGAAGCGTAAGAAACATCCGTTAGTGCTGTTAGGAGGTGCGTACCTAGGAACGCACGGATTGAAAGGCGTTGACGGCCTCGTGGCATCATTCAAAGGTCCCGATATTTGCCAAGTGGTTCGACAATTGGTAAACTCCACCACAAGTGAGCAACGAGCTGTCATAGGCGCCAATACCCGTCGAGCATACCACGAAGACATCACGTTCTTTGTCAAAGTGATGCAAGAGCTACGGAAGTTTGCTAGAGAGGAATATACCAAGGAGAATATTGGAGTTTGAAACCATTTGTATACGATGGCAATGGACACGGAAGAGAAGGAACTGATGGGTACGTGGCATCTGCTTTACATCACCATCCTGGCCGATGCTCAATCTCAGCAAATATTATAGGCTAGCCACAATGCCTCGATCGATCCTCAGTTCCCATTATTGACGACATTATCTCCCTGTCCTGTTGTGGCCATGCATAAGCCGAGACAATCGCAGACGCCACGAGTCCGACATTTCGAGTTGTATCGGTTCTTTGTGGTTCTCCTGGTGTTATGGGGCTTCGTTCTGGTGCTGCAGACGTCGTCGCTGTTCAAAGTCTCGACGGAACAACTAACTAAGCTTAGTAACTCGCGACTACAGAGAGTTTTTCGTATCGGAGCTTCGTGGCGTCAATACGAGCGAGTTCCGGAGCCTTCAGCTGATGCTGGTGACTCGAACGAGGTGTCGGGCGAAGACCTGCTCCACTTGAGTCTGTTGCACGAGCATTGTGTACTAGACGCCAATGCATCGCTGACTTGGGAGTTTGGCAGTCCAGGACATCAACTGCCCAATGCTTCAGCTAGCAACCCGGAGGTTGCCATGCGCCAAAGCGACTCAGATCTACTGCAGAAGCTCCAGCAATGCCCCGACGTGGACATTCTCCTGCCAGCGAATCTGCATGGAAATGGCTATTGCGAGGACGCAGTAGCTTACGCTAAATGTGAGAGTTTCGCCATGATACTGCTGGTTATTCCGTAGTATTTATGAGGCTAACGAGCTCTTAATTCGTCGTACTCTGTGTCTTAGACTTGAATTCTCGACTACTGCCTAAGTGGGCACTTGAAGTCAAGCTCTTCGACCCCGATCTCGGACGTGAAGTTGACTACTTCGACTTGTGCCCCAAGACTCCTATGATTTTCTTCAACCACTACTGGGACGGCGTGCCTTCTATGCCGCGTTGGCCCAAGGACAAACCGATCTACCTCATGCCCAACATTGAGATGTTTGAACTGACGGCTGTGCATTACTGGCATGTCGATGCAGTGCTGTGCAAGACCAAGGAATGTTATACAAGAGTGACGAAATGGTACGAGCAGGAGGGCAACCCACGCAACGCATCAGTATTCTACACCAGGCACACGTCCTCAGACCAGGCACACTTCGCTCGTAAGCGCTTGGGTGAAGACGCTATCGCGCCGAAGGATTTCTCCACCATCAAGTTCATCCACACGGCTGGTACGAGCTCCGCGAAAGGCACGAGACAACTGCTGGAATGCTGGGTGCTGGTTCCGGGTCTGCCGCCGCTCGACGTGTATATCGACAACAAACCATTCGAGTTGTTGTTCAAGCCCAAGTTCAGGGAAATCATGAAGTACAGTCGCAGTCCGGTCAACGTCCATGTGGGTCTGATAGAGCGCTCTGCGTTTACCAAGATGACGGCGGAGGCAGCTTTCTTCATGTGTCCGAGTATCAGTGAAGGCTACGGCCATTATATCAACCAAGCGCGAGCTGCTGGAGCTGTGGTTGTCACCACCGACTTGTCCCCGATGAACGAGCTCATTACGTCGAACGAGACCGGTCTGCTGATCCCAGTGAGGCTCCGAAAGCACCCGAAGTTGATAATGGGAGGAGAGTACATGGGAAAGCATGGCTTGAAGGACGTCGATGGACTCGTAGCTTCATTCAGAGGTCCCGACGTCTGCGAAGTGGTTCGAGAAATGGTCAAGTCAACGACGACGGAGCAGCGAGCTGCCATGGGCGCCAACGCCAGCCGAGCATACCACGAAGACACCAAGTTCTTTGCCAACGCAATGCAAGAGCTACGACAGTTTGCAAGGCGACACAGCAATTGATATTCACTGAAGCGATCTGCCTACACCTGTACAGCTCAGTCACTTTGCTCGTCTTCGTCGGTGAAGGTGTGCGCCCGGAGGATGGAAGACGCTTGTATCTGGAATGCGTCGCCCTGTTCTTCTCGCCCTCTCCACTTCATGAGCTGACCGAGTTGCATTAAGGACTGAGCCTCCAGCTTCCAGTCCCCGTTTCCCCTGGCCAGGATAAGCTTCTTCTGGAGCGTGTCTTCTTCGACCACCGTGTCGACGGGAGGGATGTCGTGTCGGAGATACTACCGTACACAACAGAGGCCACAGCGATGTAAGAACACGAAACAATTCGTATCAGCCACGGAACTTTCAGCTCACCCTGGTGCGCTCCGTGATGTACACATAGCGATTCTAGTCCATGGTAAATACACAACGACATTAGACGAGTTTCATAGGATAATTGTGAACCATCAGTGCGTCAACGTACATCTTTGCCCTTCTTCTTCTTCTTGGTTGCAGGTGTCGCCATCGTTCGAGTCCTAAGAAAAGTGTCGACGAAAATAGTTGGACTCCATTCCAGACAACCTACACTTGAAGCTCTTCTTACTTAGGCGTTGAAACGCGAAAGGAACAGGTGTGGCAATGTCCTGGTCTTCGCGCCATCCCAGTCTTCTTTGATCAATTCATTCCGAAGTGTGGACTTGGTAGGATTGATGAATAACATTTATTCGTAGTGATGAAGAAGAAACATGTCGGTATAATAGGGGATAGCGTGCAGAATCGCTAATTGACGTGACAGATCTTCAGTTGGTACGTGTAGCTAGATCGCTGAGTTCTTTGCGCTTACTGCAGCGTTGAATATATGCATCGGCTTCGCTGTTAAAATGGCGATGGTGCCTACAGAATACTCGAACGTATCCGCTGGTACTGCTCGGCGATGGGGAAGGAAACTCCATCGTTCTTG